>CAIGQZ010032465.1:2859089-2890622 GCA_903798205.1 Danio tinwini | reverse complement strand
TATATTATATTATATTATATTATATTATATTATATTATATTATATTATATTATATTATAGATTAATGATAGCCTTTTGTCTAACAAACAAAAATGTGTTTTGGCATGGCAGTCAATATAAATATTAGGCACTGTCCTACCTTGTGCAGCAAAATCCTCCTTTTAGACCTGGCATTACAAGTGTTGATGTTGTCTTTGTTGTTAAATTGCAAAAATGTGCAAAACCAAACTTGTAATTCAGGAATAAATGCTTGACCTTTAAAATGTAAAACTCCAAACGATTGCCTAAACAAGATTAATACACTATAGGCTAGCTAGACTACGTTACAATGAAACTACCAATTTAATTCAATGCTGAAAACAAGTTAAACCAGTGTAATATATTATTATATTTCTCTCGTAATACTCATTTGTCATGTTATTACTTATGTCCTTGACCGGCAAAACACAATAGTCCGCTGGCCAGCAGTTTTGGTTCGGTTTTCAGAGCTGCTGCGAACTCCATTTAAAAACAGTGCTCATCAGTGCAACCATAGTCTGTAATTGTGCGGGGTTGGACAGTTCCATTTTTATGCGGAGGGGAAATTTAAATTTGACTGACAAACTTACAATAGCTAAAGTGTTCTGTTAATCATCAACATTAAATTACATTCATATTATGCCTTATGTAACTGAAGCCAGCTAATGAAATGCTGTGCAGGTAAACCTCAGTCCTCTGACCTCTAAAGGTGTTTGTGTATTTGATAAAAATGGTTTAATTTTTTTTCTATCAAAATACTTGAATAGTGTCTTGTGTTTTGTATTTTTAAAAAAACTGTAAAATAATTTGTAAGAAGTCTACATGATGACATCATGAAAGTGTGGCCTTTGGTGCTTTCTCGGTTATTTGCTAAGGTAAAAGCAGTTTTCAAGAGGATATGGCCAGTGTAACAAATTGTTTGTTTATTTGAAATTGACCTAAAGAGTGCACTTTTTAAATGTTTTTTAAAGTTTTTAAATAAAAAATAATCACATACATAACATAACGTAAATTACATTCATAAATTATTTGCCCTAGTCTTAGACATATGCACAGTAGTATTATTTGTGAAATTATGTTGTAATCTATATGTCTTTCAGTGCTATAATGAGTTGATATTTTCTCATAAAAAAACAAAACAAAAACATTTGTACAAATTAATACACAACTTGCTGTTTTACACCACTGGAGGGCGTGATGGACCTGTGTTTGTTTTAGTTTATCTTTCTTGCCGTTTTACTGACAGTAGATTGTAAAGAAACAGTGTATCGGTCAACCGTCATGTTCGACGACTTATTAGAGGGTGATATAAATTTATTTTACAAAATAAATTTGATGTTCTTTGTCTAACAAAGCATCACCCCGAAACGCTCACGGATGCCCCGCCCATTTGAGTAAATTCCAATGAAATGATTGTTTATTGTGACGTCACATAGCCATTCTCAAATCACATTTTTCTCCGTCCAAACGGCGGAGGAGGGATCTGTACCCCGCTTTAAAAGTTCGGTCAATGCTAAGGCTGTTTGTTATGAGGATGAGAGACAAACAGCCAGGATTACTTTTTAAAACCCTCTGGAAATACAGCCACTCTTATAGTGACTATTTACACTTTTTGATAGGTACGTATCTTTATGTTTAAAACAGAATTTACCATATTATGCGATTATACACTGTGCACTGTGTTTAAATGGCTTGTTTTAACCAGAAGCCTCTTAATGGTTGATTTCATGTTTATAAATCTAATTAAACCGTAAAAGCCTCGATTTTAATAAAAAAAATTGGGGTAAATAACACTTTTTAATTGGTTTGATGCAATCAAATTGTTGCCTCAGTTTGTTCGATTTCGCCAGCTGTTTAAATGGCCTAAGTAGTAGAGTGAATATTACAGATTAACGTTACCGAGTTTCTTACATGAACGCAGCGTTCAGTATCATAATAATGCCTTTGATTTGTTAGATTCATAATCATCATGGTCATATTTACAAAAGTAAAATGATAACGAGACTCTGTTTCAATACTCCATTGTCTGTTATTACGCAATGAGCTGAGCAGTTTCACCGGCCACGTTGATTCTGACAACAGGAGTTTTATTGCGAAGTTTGACGACACGACGAAAAGGGGAAGAAGATAGGGGGATGGGGAAGGGGGCTATTGAATTTATGTAAATTGACAAATTATACATTTAAAAAGAAATGAATAAAATGTCTTTATTTATTAAATGTTAGTAAACACTTTAGGTGGATCTTCAAAAATGTCTTGAGAACATTTGTTCTATAGAACGTTTCAATTGTTGACTTCTATATTATTGTATGTATATTTATAAACTTTTTCATTACTTTGTGTGCATGCATTTTTTTAAACTAATGTTTTAGTAGTTTAGTTGTTTATTATTGTTATTGTTGTTATTATTATTAAAACGTTGTATAATATTTATTTATTTGCTTAAATTACTTTTTGGGCAGTGTATTAACTCTATTACTATCCTAACAGGTTTGATATAGCACCACTAGCACCACCATGGCCACTTCAGCCAGTTCCAAATTAAGCAAAGCTATGAAACAGCAGTACATGGATCTCCCTCAGGGAGAAAAAGTTCAGGTCATGTACATCTGGATTGATGGAACTGGAGAGGGATTGAGATGCAAGACCAGGACTCTAGATTCTGAACCTAAATCTGTTGAAGGTAGTTGTTGTTTACTTAAGTTATAATTCTCTCTCTCTTTAAAAAGTGCAAAGTTTTTTACTGAACTTAATTTATTTTTTCTGTTCTGTTCCTCTAGAACTTCCTGAGTGGAACTTTGACGGTTCCAGCACATATCAGTCTGAGGGGTCCAACAGTGACATGTATTTGTTCCCCCAAGCCATGTTCAGAGACCCTTTCAGGAAAGACCCCAACAAATTGGTTTTGTGTGATGTTCTCAAATACAACCATAAACATGCAGGTGAGTAAAATTTAACACCCATAGTTTATTTCAAGTAGTTTTTTCAGTAAGCGTGAGCCTATAGGTTGCAATAATCCTTTTTGTATTTCTCCCTTAAGAAACCAATCTTCGTCAGTCCTGTAAAAAGATCATGGATATGGTCCAGAACCAGCATCCTTGGTTTGGAATGGAACAGGAGTACACTCTTCTCGGCACAGATGGTCATCCTTTCGGTTGGCCCTCTAATGGCTTCCCTGGACCTCAAGGTAGAAATCACCTGTGGATACAGGATACTTTTAGTAAATCAGCAACATTTTAGCTAAAGGATTTAACGAGATTTGTTTGATTCAGGTCCATATTACTGTGGTGTTGGAGCTGATAAGGCCTATGGACGAGATGTTGTAGAAGCTCATTATAGGGCCTGTCTGTATGCTGGAGTAAAAATCTGTGGCACCAATGCTGAAGTCATGCCTGCACAGGTAAAGTCTTTTAAACTATGCTGTTATAACTTTTTTTTTTCTTTAATAATTTGGAGGATATGAAATGTTTAAAAATATAGCTAAATGTTTCATTTTATGTTTTTTTATTTTATTATTATTATTTTTTTTTTCATTTTAAAGAAATCATTTTAGACAACACCATGCCAGTGTTTTTATCCTTGGAAGATTTCAGTTGCCATTATTTGGTTAAAATAACCCTGAAATAAATATTATTAATTTTATTTTTCTGGACAATTGTCATTTCCTGGGCTGGGGGGAGAATCTACAAATGTTTTTTTTTATGACATTTTAAAAGAAACATTCTCAGAGCTTCATAGAAGTAAACAGACATTAACTATAAATACTATAGTATTTATCAATAAATACTATAGAAACCACCTATAACCACCCTTGGCTTCTCTCATGTGGGTTTATGTGTGTGCATTGTATATGTGTGCATTGTAGTGTAAGATGTAGTGACATCAACTTGTTGTCTTGTTCTTCAGTGGGAATTTCAAGTTGGCCCTTGTGAGGGGATTGAGATGGGAGACCATCTGTGGGTCGCCCGCTTCCTCCTGCACAGGGTTTGTGAAGACTTTGGTGTTGTGGCCTCTTTTGACCCCAAGCCTATTCCAGGCAACTGGAATGGAGCCGGCTGCCACACCAACTTCAGCACCAAGGAGATGCGCGAGGAAGGAGGTTTGAAGTAAGTGCGTCAAATAGCGAATTGCATCATTTATTATAGCTGACATGAATTAACAAAACATTTTCTTTTCATTGCAGGTATATTGAGGAGTCAATTGAGAGGCTTGGCAAGAGACACCAGTACCACATCCGTGCCTATGATCCTAAAGGAGGGCTGGACAATGCCAGACGTCTGACTGGCCATCACGAGACCTCTAACATCAACGAGTTTTCTGCTGGAGTGGCCAACCGTGGTGCTAGCATACGAATTCCACGATCTGTGGGTCAGGAAATGAAGGGCTATTTCGAAGACCGCCGTCCTTCAGCCAACTGTGATCCATACGCAGTCACTGAAGCTCTTATACGCACATGTCTGCTCAAAGAAGAGGGTGAAGAGCCAGAGAAATACATGTGAAAGACTGGACTGAAGCGTCATTTTAATAACGAAATCTATCACAAACGCCTTGTATTTTGAATTCATTAGCTGTCTGAAATGAGGTATGACGCTAGATGGATCTTTTGCCTTTTTGTTGGTTGTAGAAACGCACATTGGGTCAGTTTATCCCACAATTTTAGCTTTTTCGTTGTCAGATACCAGATCCGGTCAAATGTCCTAGTTTGATAGAAATGGAAGTTTGCACATCATTACTATTTGGCCTTTATAACTGAAGCTGTTCAGTGTATTGACTTGTTTTTAATGTTATTCAATTTTAACTATATACACATTATAAAATATACACACACATACATACACTAACTGTAGATATTTTAATGCATATATTAGTCAGTTTTAGACTTTTCACGGGTTATAAATTATGGCACTATTTCTCACTCCCAGGGACCAAAATACAGTGTACTTGTATGGCGCTGACTGTTGCTCAAAGGGTTGTTAATTTCATTTTTGCAGTACCAGGTTTCAGAAGAACTCTTATTAAAACACCAAGAATTTTATTAAAATGTGGTCTCCTGTTTTTTTTCTTGCTTCTCTTCCTTTAAAAAAAAGTAATAAATATTGAGATTTTCTAGTTTTCAATTGATGCAGAAAAAGTTATTTACTTTCTATGTACATTTTTACGAATTTCAGCCGAAAACACAAGTAAAATAGCTATAAACGCCAAAGTTGTGTTTGCATGTGACTACATTGTTAAAATTATCACTGAAACACTAGACATCTACTCAAATGCCATTGTTCTGACTGTTAAGTACTCACAAACCTGTAGATTAAATGGGTTATGCTCAAATGTTGCCCCTTTTTTAACAAAATTAAGTTTTTGTCTGGTATTATTTAAAAGTTTTTTTTAGGCCCTATTGCTATTGACATTTTAAATGGATGGCAAAAAAAGCATGAAAATGTTCTGTTACAATTTAAGGTTGCACAATACTGGGAAAATACACAATTTTGAGTATGACGATAAATTTACTTGCAATGGCCTATAACAGTTCTGTAGACACTGATTACTGTGTAACTGATTCATTTTTATGTTAATGTAATAAAACATGAACCTTATTTTAGGTTTTTACATAAAAAAATAAATAAATTATTAAATTGTTCAATTTATTTGCCACATAATACAGTTTCCATTACCAACATGAATTTTGGCCAAACTGTTAAACAAAACAGTGTGTATATGCCTAAAAATAAGCTTATTTCACTGTAACATTGCCAGTATTTCTCATTCAGAAAGAATGTTTCATTCATAACCCACTAATCCTAAAAACACTAACAAGGAGAATTTTTTTTCCGCATAAATCTAATAAGAATCTTATTTTTTATATTACATTTTTTTATATTATTTTTATATACTATACATTTGTAAAAATCCATTTTTTTTTCATTTGCTAATTTTTGAAAGGCTAATTGGTAAAAAAAAAAAGAAAAAAAAAAGGTTTTCAATAAATGGAACACAAATACCTTAGCTAAATGGAGCCAGAATGTGAGTACTAATAAAAACAACAGCAGAGCAACTTGGATTCAACTGACAAACCAGCCAATAAATATTTGTCTGTTTGAAAATCACTTGTGTAAGTGCTTGAACTTCCACTAAAAACATACATCCTTCAATTTTTTTCTTAGATACATTTTTATTGGACAGCTCTGATGAAATACATTCTCAGATACTGAGGGAGATTCAAGAGGTTGTGAATTAAGGGAAGACATTTGTTTTTAAGAAAATCTTGTGGTGTGTTTTTATACCTTTTCCCTAATTCCTCAAAATTGCACTGGATCAAGACAGTCATGATGCAAAGCTGAAACCACATTGTTTGTTGCAAGGAACTAGTATTTCCCATTGCCTTTATTTACAGTCTGCTAAAACACATCAGCACTCCTTAACCTTCTACCTTGTGAGAGTACGTTGTTGATATGTTACAATGGTAAGCAGGAACATCCTGGCTCAACAAAAACTGACGATTTCCTCTGCAAACCAAAGCACATGACTGTTTTGGACTCTAAATCATGTTACTGTACATGTTACAGTTTTAGGTCAAGTTTTGATGAATTGGCTACGACCATCCAACTGAGTTCATTAAACTGTGCAATACTTCAATGGAACTGCTGATCCACTAAACTAACAAAATAGAAAAAGTTCAATATAAAAGCACTGACTGAAGTGTTTCAATAAAAAAAGGCCACGTTTGTCAATGTGCACAGCTGCACACCACCCAAGCTCTAACCAAGTAATGTCATTTCACACAAACAAAGAAAATTACTACAGCCACATCAAAATGAACAAGGTCTGATGTAGTTGGAAAATTATCAGCATTCTGGCATCACGTTATTTGCTTTAGAGGCTTTTACACCAAACTTTGCATTATTCATTTACAGTATGAGAACGGTATTTTGGTACATAAAAGAAATAATTTCTGTTCAAAATGTTACAGGATGAAATATATAAAAAAATGTATAATGTTTACATTTTTACATCAACATTCTCTTTGTGCTGTTTTTTTTTTCTTAGCCCCTGCAGTTCCTGTTGTTTATTGTCAAGGTCTCCATTCCCGTGGGAGAATTCTGAAACTCGATCACATTTCTTGTGTGGATTTCTTGAAAGGCAGTAATGGTCGGTAAGTTTGGTAAAATTTGGATGGGAGCAAGTAGTCTGACAATAGCTATTCGCTTTTGACATCTTTTAACAACAGAATTTTGGTTCTTGACCAACAGTGGAATTGAAGTGAACAGGATTGATCCATGTTTGAAGTTGACTACATTTTAGTCCTTGAATTTTATATAGTTTTGCTTGACAGGGGGGTTTGGGGGGTTGAAAGACCCACCCCTCACTGACAAAGGTCCAGAATTTGTCCTATAGATTAGTTAATTTGTCCTATTTATACTGCTACGCCATCATAAATAGTGAAAATAACCTGTCAAAAAAGGCTTTGTGACCAAGCAGAATTCTCTGTTGGCTGTCCCTTCAGACTTCAATTAATCAGATTTGATCAATGCAAAGAAGAATTATTTTTCATGAGTCCAATATCCAGCTGTGCAAGAAAACACACAATCTGACGTAAGAGAAGTCATCTTTTTCTACTGTATTGCAAATTTTTTATTATTAAAATAGCCAAATTCTGACTGAGAAAAGTTGAATGTGCTGCCCAGTTAGTTTTTTGCCTAATAAATAACAATAGGCTACAGTTTTTTTATTTAAAACATTAGCAGATTTCTATTTTTTATGATATATGATATAATACATTTGTATTTTAAAAATAACTATTTATTCACATTTCTTTACATTAAAACTTTGACAAATATTTTAATACACAAAAAAATGTGGTTATGATGACTACCTGACAAGCTAATCAAGCTAAAATAGTGCTTAAAATGTCACTAAAATGCTGTATTTAAATCATATAATTAAACAGAAAATGAGGCAAATAACTGCAAAAAGGTCCACATTTTGAGAAAAAAACCCACCCCTTTCACCAGGCTGGCTACTGACCTACATGATAGTTTTTTTTTCTGTTACTTTTTTTACATTACACTACTGTGTTGACCACCGATGGGCAATTCTGTTTCTGAAAGATGTAAACTTTAGGTCCATTATTAATTTTACACAGCTGAAAAATACAGCCTATATTCAGCATTACTTCCTTGGTAATTACAGCCTTGCACCATAACAGAATAATAGAGGCAAGATGGAGGTTAGATCTTGGCTTATATTCAAAAAACATCTTAGTGCTAAAAGTAGCTCCTAACTTGCTGATTTAGGAAAAAATCTTTAAAATAATGGCTGTGTTGGTCCTCGATTTAGGACTTCAAAAAGGTTTTCACAAAGCATATTAGTACTAAGACTAGCTCCTAAATACGTGAAATGTTAAGAGTATTAGAGAGGACTCCTAATGCAGGTTATGCACTGCACTTTAATTAGTTGTCTATATGTTGTTAAGCAGTGCCAACAGATGCTAAATCGTGCCGGTGTGCGTACCCTCATAGAAAACTGTCCTTAGGTACAAGCAGTAAAACTGCAGTCACACTGCACCTTTTGCACCATCCATTCATATGCATGCAAAACACATGCTCATGCGACAAGTTTCGCATGGCGCTGCGTTCAAAAGTTCAAGCTTAGTAAACTCTGACCTACATGTTTGCGTGAAACCAACAGATCAAAATATGACCTCTCTGTGCCGAAATTTGAATTAGAATTTACTACACGACCTCTAGAAAAGCATATTATAGTATGAATGTGAGTAGTATGAATGGAATTCGAATGAATTACATCTGTGTCACTATCACATGACATACCAGTTGAGTCACTTCACTCCCAATCATGAATTATCTTGTGTGGTATTATGGGATAGCTTAGAGTCCATTGGATGCACATTACAGAATAGTTAATATGTCATCTGGGTACTGTTTTTTGAATACTATATAAATTCAGACATACTCAGCTTGCATACTGTTTTACACATACTAAGGAAGTATGTGATTTTGCATGCAGCCTAAGCCCAAACTCTCCTAAAATGTCTGTTGCTGGCAATCTGCCTTGGAAATCACAGAGGTATTCCAATATGGTAAGAAATTCTTTGAAAATGTTTTTTGATTAAAAGAAAATGGCCATTCAATATTTTTTCAGAAACATATTTATGAAAGACTCCTCCCCACCCCATCAGCTAATCATTGTGTGCATAGTACTCATGCTGACATCATCCATAGCAACAAGCAGCTTTTAGGAGAAAACTCCCCTAAAAAAGAGAAAAGCTAAAAATGTTAATTGTTATTTAGGATGTGGTAACGTAAATGAGAGACAATGGAGGCTCAGAAAGAGGGAGGAATCATAAAGGAGTTGATGGAAAATCCGTGTTGAAGAAAATGTTTGACTAGAGCCTAGTCATTTTGGACCCTGAGTCCACTACAATGGACATCACATATCAGCTCATGTTTTTTTTTATAGCTGCTTGGCCATGCACACATCATTATAGCGTCAATTTTGTGACTTTATACAACAATACTATTTTAGCATTACTGTAAGGGGTAGGTTTAGGGTTTGGGGTCGGGCTAGACAATTATAAAACACAATGTAATGGGTAATTTAATAAATAATAAAAACAAATGTATTTAGTTAAATTATAGCCTAAAATTTAATTAGTTTTTAGTACAAGAACCAGACTCAACTTATTTCCTTTGCTTAAGTAGTGCCTATAATCATCTGCATTTAAACTATTAAATATTTAGTGAAAATAGTGGTGTCAGTGGCCAGCTTTGTTCCTAGGAAGCCAATTTTAATTACATTTTTTTTTTTAATTTTAGGGACAAAGCTGAACATTGTAAGATGTCCAGAATCAGAGTTACACACATATGTAGGTATATGAGCAAGAACTTGACAGCAGAAACAAAAAAAAAAAAAAGAAAGATCTCCTACTGGCCTGCAATGCAGAATATAGTTATTTTCAGTGTTGTGCAAGTTACTTCCAAACTGTAATACATTACAGATTACCTGTTACTGTTATTTAAAGTAATCCCTTACATTACATTGTAAGAAAATACAAAATTGTAATGTTACATTACTCTTATATTACTTTTTAGTTACTTTCACTAAAATAACTACAGAATTAGAACTTAACATTCTAAAACTACCAAATGTATGGCAGATCATGTTACATCCAAAAGCGATATGATGTAGCAGACTGACTGTGACCTATCAGACTACTAACAATATAGTATATAATTGCCATTGTGAAGGCTCAAAACAAGGCAAGAAAGGATGACAGTCAGATTCACAAATGATCTGTTAGAAGTATGGTAGAGGTAAAGTGGTTATCTGGCAATATCTGTGAATAGCTTGACTATATTCATATTAGACAAAACAGGCCTACTGTATATGTAAACTCCAATGCCATGACAAAATGCAGATTTCTTTTCTCTTCCTATTGTTGCCATTATAGTGTTCACTTTTTAATTCAAGTGGCTCACAACACATGCACAAAGTGAGCATGATGAGCTTTCTCAATATAATGCTCGTGCACCGATTTCCTCTGTTTGTGGACAAAACTGCTTGCAAGCTCTCAAATATACACTGCTCGCAGGCAAATTCTCACGTTCTTTCAAACCCCTGAACACATATATTAGCATGTAGTGTTTTGAACATAGTAAAGTACTTCAATTAATCTGTTGTGGAAATACTATAGTTGCTATGGTAACACAACAAGTGTAATATAAACAAATTACCCAATGCTGTAGTTTTTTTTACAACATAGGGTATATTATACTACAATTCACCACCATTTATACAGTAAAACTACACTTTGTTTACATTTTAAGAGTTTATTATTCTTAATACTACAGTATGCTGAA
This sequence comes from Danio tinwini, assembly GCA_903798205.1. NCBI lineage: Eukaryota > Metazoa > Chordata > Actinopteri > Cypriniformes > Danionidae > Danio > Danio tinwini. Next base: position 2,879,733 of record CAIGQZ010032465.1, on the reverse strand, counting down.
ACATTCATTAAAAGTTGTAAATAATACTAGCCTAAAACATAGGCAGTATACCTAACACTCAAAAACACTAGTATTTATTATATAATGTACCTTAACCTGTAGGTAAATAGTGTAGCAATATATAAACCATAACAATTTAACAGGAGGATCTGTGGAGAGCAAAAGCATGAAAAGAGGAGGAAACACAAGGTACAAATTCAAATTGTGAGTCTGCATCATCTGACGGAGCGAGAGCAGATCATTCGCACGTGAGCAGCCGTGTTTTGAGTGCACGCGGGGAGTTTTGTCCACGGACAGAGGTAACACCAGCACGTTCGCTCGCTCGTCTTACATGAATGCGCTCTCGACCTGTCAGTGAAATAACGCCATATGCACGTACGTCCATTTCGCGAATGTACTGTTTTCTATAAATCGCCGTGTAGGATTTAAATCAAACTTCGCTTATCAACACATACATAAAACACGTGCATATGCATCTATAAATTGCTCGCATATACACCTATACTATTGATGTTCAAAACAACATATATAAAACTTGCGCATATACATATAAACGTCACGCATGCATACACCCATATACACACGCACATACATATAAACTCAATCATCGCATAAACACCCACATACACACGCACATAGGCCTACATATAAACTTTCTGCATGCAAACACATCTGTACACACTTGCATATACATATAAAATCGATTCTCGCATAAACAGCCACATTTACATTACATGCACATACATATAAACTCGCAGCATGCAAACACACCTATACACACTCGCACATACATGTAGCTTAAACTTGATCATTGCATATAGACCCACAACAACACGCGCACATACACAAACTCACTGCATGCAAATAGACCTATACTGGCATATAGTCCCAATGCCTAAACTCAATGCGTATATAAACACCCAAATAACACTCGCGCAAACTTACTAAAAACATTCACAAACATATTTATCACGAAATAGAATGCAATTAATAGAGGTATTAAATGTTAAATTATGAACAAATGTTATATAAAATATTAGTCTACATAAATAGACTATATAAAATGAAAAATATTTTCATTTTAAACCTTTTAATTTAATTAGGTGATTACATACACAAATATAAATGGACAGATAAAACCCTTAAAGGATGTTCAAGTTGAAAAGCAACCAGAACTATAAAAACTGTATACTCAAACAACTAAACTCCTCTGTTCTATTGCAAATGTTAATGTAGTCTTTACCCTTCTTGTTTTGTTTTTTAATTATTATAATTATTAAGCTTCGTATGTGTTTTTGCTATGTGGATGTCACAATTGCAAGATTTTGGTATCATTTTGATTGTCAATTATTCAGCATATACAAAAAAGAAAATGCTGATTAAAAGTCTCTGTACATCATGTTGGTCAAGTTAACCCCACGGGAAAGCTATATATATATATATATATATCCTCTGGACATTCATTTAATAATTACTTATATTTTTACAGCAGCTGGCATCCAGCGTTTTGGTGCATTAGCCTGTTTATTGGTGACAGGAAAACCCACTTAAGTGCATTCCTGCCCCCTACTGGACATAAGTGTGTATCGTAACCCATGACGAATAGTTACACCAACAATAAAACAAACATTAAAAACTTACATTAAACAAACATATTTTATTCAAAAAATATAATTTTTGTATATTATATATTTTTATATATATATATATATATATATATATATATTATTATATTATATTATATTATATTATATTATATATTTATTAATCCCATAGCTTACTAATAATTTAATTGCATATTAAACATTTATTTTGCAGGAGCATTCCTTAGCATTATCTTTTAAAAGAATGTATAATTAGCATAATCTATTTTCATTTTCAACAGATGTAATTCCTCCATTAATCACATTATTTCTGTTTCCTAAGCTTTGCAATAACCTGATTCATGACAAATAATGACCTTGTTCATTTATGCTCAAAGGACTTTTACGTTAAAATTAAACTATTTCTTTTTAAAGTGAAATAACTTCCTTTTAAACTAAGAATTCATGCATATACACATGAAATCACTTGCATATATGTCTATACACAACTAACTGTATATATGTTTGTGAATTTTATTTTGTCTGTTTGCACAAGTTTTATTTATGTATTTATGCACACATCGAGTTTACATTCATATGTGAGAGTTTATGGGTGCATATGCATAGATCGAGTTTATATGTATGTGCGAGTGTGTATAGGTGTGTTTGCATGCAGCGAGTTTATATGTATGTGTGTGTGTTAATGTGGGTGTTTATGCGAGGATTGAGTTTTTATGTATGTGCGTGTATGCATGAGTTTATATGTATAGGCGCAAGTTTCATATATGTTGTTTTGAACATCCAATAGTATAGATGTGTATGCGAGCAATTTATAGGTGTATGTGCACGTGTTTTATGTATGTGTTGATAAGCGAAGTTTGATTTAAATCCTACACGGCGCCTCATAGTTTTCTGCCATTTTCATCTATTTGATGCTTTTTCCGCTGCGCGTTAGGCCTTAACGTTACTGCGAACCGGGCTGAGCCAATAGCCCCAGACCTCGAGCTCAGAGGCTGAAATCATTCCGGGTTCAAACTATTATGTGCTCAAACCACGAACAGGAAATAGAACTGCTGTATTTTTTTATTTGTTAATGTCTTGCGGGCGAAAAGTTTGTTGTAACGCACGCGTTACTGAACATGTACCGAGTAAAATATTACTGAAAATGTATTAGTAATGCCTTACACTACCGCGTTACAAGAAACTGTAACACCTTACTGTAATATATTACTTTTGTAACGCATTACTCCCAACACTGGTTATTTTAGTCATTTTCCATGTGAATAATGATGTTTTGGCAACATTGTCTTCTGTATGCAATTCTCTTTAAAAACACAAAGGAAAATCAGTCTTTCACTGTTGTCATGTAAACGTACATTTATTTTCATAACCATTGACAGATGCCACAGACTGGCCACGATCCATTTACTAGACTGAAATCATACTGCGCACAAAACTGGAAAGCAAGTGCAGAGATCCAAGTCACCAGCAAGGCAATGAAAGTAGAGACTAATGGAAAACTAAATATTTTTTTTAATGTGCAGGGTTCGTATTATGTAAGTTTCTGGATTAAAACTCACTGCATTGCAGTCAATGATTTTACTAATGTAAGTTCACCAACAACTCACTTTAAAGAATCAAAATCAGAATCGGTTTTATTGCCAAGCATGTGGAATTTGTTTTGGCTACAGAAGCTTCCAGTGTACATAAAGTGACAACACGAAAATATACAAGAAAAAGACAACAACATTAAACAGAGCAAAAAGCTCTGGATGTTGAATTGTAAGTACAGATGTAAAGACTTTAAATATTAAGATAAATCTATGTAAATATTTAAATATAAATAAATTAAAGCCATTATTAATGTTAATTAACAATTCAAAACTCTTTGAATATATCATATTCAATATAATATAGATAATTAGAATTCATTTAAAGGGCACCTAGGTTACCACTTTTTCCAGATTTAATACAAGTCTTTTGTGTCTCCAGATTGTGTCTGTAAAGTTTCATCTCAAAACACCCATCTGATTTTTTCATTATACCTTTTATAAGTTTCTTTTTTGTAGCATTTAGCAGAAGCGAGCTGTTTTTGTGTACTGCGCCTTTAAGGCTAGTCCTTCACGCCCACCGTTTCCACGTGCCTGGCAGCGGCTCCCTCGGCTGCGTCAGACAACAGACAAACACGAAGGAATAAGATCTCACGTAACGTTTGTGAGGAGAAACTACAGTAAGAACTTTACCAATGAGTATTTGATGCATGTTGTGGAGTTGCAGGATGAGTCACACACAATGTCGTTACAAAGTTCACGCACACACACAAATACACACACACACACACACAGCGCTGACAGGCACACACAGACATCGCGCGTTTAGCTTTGCACTCTTTTTGCACGCAAATGTGACAGAATACAGGTTAATCTCCACTGCTGTATGGATATCTGTTACGTTAATGTACAAAATAAACCTGATTTAACGTCCACAAACCGGGATTGAAGCATCTTCTTTTATGATTGTTCTGACACGCGGCTGTGTTAATGAAGTAAATGGCTGTAATTCATTACACACATGCACTGTTTTAAAACATTTTAAACTTGTAAAACTCACTCTTGATCACATTTGATGATGATTGATGATCCTAGCAAACTGAACAGACCTTTTATTAATGGTTGCTTAGTTTGCGCACGTCCTGTGTCTGGTTGATATGATTACACATGTTACTACGGAGACATGTTAATACGCAGCTGTCAATCAATTTGGTGGGCGGGGGGACCGCATTCCTACATCAAGTTGCGGTCGGTCTGAAAACCGCTCCAATTGGTCCACTGTTTTTATGTTGTTAAATTGAAAAAAAAGGACTGATTGTGTTTATATCACCCCAATATGACGATCTATACACCATACCTAAACATATGTCTGTCCAAACAGCTTGAAAAGTTGATTTTTCACCATAGGTGCCCTTTAAAATAAATTCGAGTGGCATGGTGGCTCAGTGGTTAGCACTGTTGCCTCACAGCAGGACATGCTGGTTCGAGTCCCGACTGGACCAGTTGGCATTTCTGTGTCGAGTTTTCTCCCCATGTTGGCGTGGGTTTCCTCTGGGTGCTCCGGTTTTCCACACAGTCCAAAGACATGCACTATAGGTGAATGGGTAAGCTAAATTGTCCGTAGTGTACTAGTGTGTGAATGTGAGATTATATGGGTGTTTCCCAATCCTGGGTTGCGGCTGTAAAGGCATCTGCTGTGTAAAAAATATGCTGTAGCAACCTCTAAATTGACATCAAGCCGAGGGAAAATGAATGAATGACTAAAATACATTAACTTATGTTGTCTAACCCAAAATAAATCCTGCTCCAGAGCAGGTTAGGGAGTGGTTTCCGTCTGGCCACTCTACCATACAGACCTGATTGGTGGATTGCTGCACAGATGGTTGTCCTTCTGTAAGGTTCTCCTCTCTCCACAGAAGAACACTGGAGCTTCGACAGAGTGACCATTGGGTTATTGATCACCTCTTTGACTATGGCCCTTCTCCCCCGATCATTCAGCTTAGATGGCTGGCCAGCTCTAGGAAGAGTCCTGGTGATTCCAAACATCTTCCACTTACAGATGATGGAGGCCACTGTGCTCATTGGAACTTTCAGACCAGCAGAAAATTTTCTGTAATATTCCCCAGCCTTGTGCCTTGAGACAATCCTGTCTTGGAGGTCTACAGACAATTCCCTTGTCCTCATGCTTGGTTTGTGCTTTGACATGCACTGTCAACCCTGGGACCTTATAAAGACAGTTGTATGCCTTTTCAAATCATGTCTAATTAACTGAATTTACCATAGGTAAACTCCAATTAAACTACTGAGACATCTTTGTTGGCTGTGAATACTTATGTACATGTGATTTTTCAGGTTTTTATTTTTAATAAACTTGCAACAATTTCAAAAAATCATTTTTTCACATTGTCATTATGGGGTATTGTGTGTAGAATTTTGTGGAAATAATTTAATTTAATCCATTTTGGAATAAGGCTGTAACAAATGTGGAAAAAGTGAAGCACTATATAGTAAATACTTTCTAGATGCACTGTAAGTAGGAAATCCAGATCAAAACCAACCTACCTTCTTCAGCTCAAATTAAATGCAAACTTACCTGGATAAAAACCCAATCTGGCTTTGTGCAGTGTTCTCTGTTATTTCATATCCTTTCTCTTTGTAAGTTTTGGTACTTTTGTTGTTATTTTGTTGTTATTTCAAAGACCATCAAAACAACTAAAATCATTTGACAAAGTGACAAGATCTGCCTAAAAAATACTCTAGCTGGGTGTTTTCTCTGAAAGAATGTTCATCAGCCAATCAGAATTAAACATTCAACAGCTTTCACATTATATAATCTCTCTGACAGTGTGATTCAGTTCAGCATGACAACAGGACAAGCATGGGCCTCAAGCCTCGATCAGAACAATCTCACAGTTCACTGTGTTTAATGCTCTGAATGAATATCAGCACTGATTGGGCTTATTGGAATTCTGATCTCAGCACGAAACATGAGCACTGGCCTATTTAAATGCATTTTCTACCCTGCAGGATTTAAAGGTTCCATTTTCTGTGACTTCACAAATAGAAGACCAGACCGAATCTGCATACTTTTTTTTCTTTTTAATCACATAATTTTGTAAAAAATAATAACAATAAACTAAAAACAAATAAATGAATTAATAAATACATAATAATTATTATTAGTAAAAGTAGTAGTTGTAATAATAATAGTAATAATAATAATACTAACAAATCTGTAGATTTATGCAAAATGATTTTAAGAGTGTAGGAGCTGAAAAACCTAATAAAAAATAAATAAAATAAAAACTGTTTTAAGGTTTGCTATCAAAATGAAAATAGAGCTCACTTAGAACCCGCTTTTTGTAAACAAAAGCCAAATATATTACTTGATTTTATTTAAGTTTTTTCATTACTTAATTATTCATTGGGGTGTCATGGTGGTTCAGTGGGTAGCATAATCACCTCACAGCAAGAAGGTCACTGGTTCAAATCCCAGCTGGGTCAGTTGGCATTTCTGTGTGGAGTTTGCATGTTCTCCCCATGTTTCACGTGGGTTTCAAGCTGGACTGACACAGTTTTAATTATAATCTTCTATGTTAAGCTGCTTTGACACAATCTACATTGTAAACGCTATATAAATAAAGATGAATTCAATTTAAACACTAAAAAATCTATATATTTACACACTGAGTGAATATATAGACTGAAGAAAAGATTTAATAATCTGTGGGAATCTGCAGATTTCTGTTGGTGCAGATTCCGTGTAGGCCTACTAATAGGTAGTTGGTGGTTGTGAGTTGATGTGTAATGATAATGCAATTTTGCATGTCCTCTTGCACAACCTCCCTCATGCACACACATAAGCACACACAAACATGAAGAAAAAGAGATATTGGTAAGGCATGGCTGATTGGTGCCATGTGCAGATCACATGCAGCAGCAGTGAGAACCATGTGGCGGAAATGCAATTACACCCTTCAACCACAAATGCCATTTACTCGAGCACACAAAAAGAAGTCAGTTCTTTAAGGACACGTCTGAAAGTGGTTTCAAATACAACATGAAAATAAAGAAAGAATTCTTGAGTTGAGGTGGTTAAAAGGTGAAACGTGAGCTGCTCGGTTGCCATGGCAGCCATAGAGCCAAGACAATGTGTGTTTTGTGCAGCTAAGGTGAGGGGTGGTGGAAGGGGTGTTGAAAGTTATGTAACAAATCTGGGTCAAACATACACTCCCTCACTAACAATGATCAGGTCATCTGCTTGGTTGAACACCCTAAATAAAAAAAATGCACAAATCATCTGTTGAGGAAAGCTGCTCATTGTAAAAGACTCCAGTGATCACATCAGTGTCTATAATTATCAACTTAGATAAAAGCAGAACTCATTAACAATCTATAGGCATCCAAATGTCCTTTTACAGCTAAATGAATCACCATGCTTAACCTGTTGAGACCTGTTAGACTTCACACAGACAGCTTGTGATGCTACTGAATGACTAAGCTTGGGCCCAAAATTAAGACTCACCAAACAAGTAAAAACTGGTACGGATATGTGTATGTAACTTTTTTTTCACTAAATTGCCTGTAGCCTTTTTATCGTTAGCTCTAACAACACTTGAAAGTGTGATATTGTTTAGAACGGCAGGGTAGATAACAGGGTTTTCAGTGTTGCGCTTATAACATGCATTTAAAAACAGAACATGTGACAAACATTAGCTTTTAATGAGAAGGATTTATAATAGTCAATTTGTAAATGGTTTATTTGATAAACTTTAGAAGCTTTCCAAAAGATACATTGGCTATGTGTTTTTTCACCAAAATAAAAGCTCTGTTTTATCATTTTAAATGAAAATAACAAAAAATTCCTATATTACAATACTAATGATTTTTGACTGATTAAATAATGATAGAATCATTATCGTCATAATCACCATCACAATAATAATAATAATAATACCAATAATAATAGTAATTTCATTTAAATGTGTTTCTCAATTTATTATGCACAAATAAAACAAAATATTAATCTTTAAACTAGACTAAATGTTATTTCATGGCAGGGTCTAATGAAAGATGACTTATAATAAGCAGTTATGTAAAGTAACAAATTACAAATACTCAAAGTACTGTAATTGAGTAGTTTTTTTCAGAAATTGTAATTTAATAAGTAGATTTAAAATGTGTACTTTTACTTTCTCTTGAGTACATTTTTAATGAAGTTTTGGTACTTTTACTCCACTAATTCCCTTCAACCTGCAGTCACTACTTTATTTTTTCTTGTCTATGAGAATTAGAAAAATCAGTCCTCTGATTCCTGTCCAATCAAATCGCACATAGAAGGTAAATCGCATTATAATGAACTACATCAAGACATGGGCAATTTATAATTGCAGCAAACTGTTTGGAAGCATTAAAAGTGTCCAAATCTTTACAGGCATTGACCCAGAGACTGTTTAGATGCATGTCACTGATGAAAAGATGGCGGATGTATTTTTTTGGAAAATGAAAACCGAGTTGACGTCAGAACATTAATGACATCAATGTCCAACCTAAAATCAATCAAATATCAACGTCTAATGATGTTGCAGCTTGATGTTGTGTAGACGTTAGCCCTATGCCATCTATCAGATGTTGGATTTTGGTTGCCATACCTGATAAATAAATGTCAGTATTTGACTTCAGTATGTTGGTTTAAGAGGTTGGCTCAACGTTGGATTTTGGTCACTTATTAACACAACCTAAAATCAACCAAATATCAACATCATTAGATGTCTTTATTGGATGTCAATATAATGTTGCCCTTAGACGCTAACTAGACATTGAATTTTGTTCACCTGACATCACAACCTAAATCTAACCTACTTTTAACGTCTTAAGATGTTGTGTGCCTGCTGGGCAATAACTAAATGCACTACAGAATGTTACGTTTGCACACATGCACAAATTACATGTAAATGCATCAGCTTTTTACAGCGTAATACTCACTACTCTTGAGTACTTTTGAAAAGGCTACTTTTTACTTATACTTTTGAGTAATATTTACAACAGATACTTTTACTCTAGGTTCACTACATGTTTAGGCAAGTAATGGTACATTTACTTAAGTATGATTTTTCAATACTCTTTCCACCACTGATAAAAGGTATATAAAAATATATACCTCTGACCTTTAAATCTTTAGCAGCGTTTGTTTGGGTAAAAACCTTGATATGATGCTAAGGACAAGGCTGTTTGCAGCTGAAAAGCAGTTTGTTGTGAGAATAAAAGAGGACAAAATGTCCACCAGACTTTTTACCGTCTGGTCTTTGCAGCTGTGTGCCAGTTATTATCAAATACTTTGGAGCAAAATACATTGCAGTCTCCTGCATTGTGATGGCACCACAGTGTCCATCAGTGGTATGCATTGCAAAGTAACAAATGTATGCTGCTTGTTACTACAAATAAAAATGCTGACCTGTATGATAAAGAAAAAAAAAACATCTATTTGAATAAAATCAATAAATTTAATGTAGCAGTGTTTTTGGTACAGCAGGGAGAGTCATTGTTTTTATAGCTGCACTGCTTCCAGACCGTCTACAAAAGATCAGAATGTCTGCAAGAAACCCAAGGAAGACAAACTGGAGTGAAGGGGCAAGTTTGAATGAAAATGATAATCTAAACTGAATGTTAAATAAAATAAGGCTTGTTCCTGCAAAAGTATAATAATAATAATAATAATAATAATAATAATAATAAATTACTAGGCTAACAGAAGGACTGTTCACAATTTTGCTTAACAATATGGACCAGTAAAATAAAGGTTAAAAACTCTGGGTAAAGTAAAAAAAAAAGCTTTTTTATAGAAAATGCATATACTGTAGATGCATATCTATAAAACATGTCCTACCTGGCAGTTTTAATTAGTATGCAGTTAGATAAATTATTGTTTGAATCTGTGGTCCATTTAGGTAAAACTTTGTGGTGTTCAGGTCTTACTTTGAACTCTCCATGAGACTCTCCTCATTTCATCTTGCCATGAGAACAAAGAAAGTGCTGTCATTAGAGGTCAAGACCCAATAAAAAGTGCATGTGTGATCAAAGAGGCTCCACTGACATAGAATTAGCATCAAAATAGCAGAGATTGCATTTGTGTCGCTATTGTACAGCGTGACATTTATGTTGTTGCCGGTCCCGTAAACAGCATATCTGAAGTGAGCGCTATTCTCAACCTTCAGCAAACCAGATTATTTTAAAGGGAATAACTGCTTAAATTCCTTGCTTGTCACACAAATCAGTCACATAAATTCAGAGGTAGAAGTCATTTTTAGATTTCAGTGAGGGGAAAAAATATGAGGATAAAACGAGTCATGAATGACTTTTCATTTTGGGTAAATTACGCCCTTTCAATATTGCATTTGATTTGTTGCATGTGAACACGGGTATACTATAAATGCACACTATGGCCCAATCCCAATTCTATTTTTGTACCCCTACACCTTCCCCTTCCCCATGGCTCTTAAAAACGAGTGTGAAGGGGAAGGACTTCAAAATTTACCCCTAAGCATTGGGACAGCACTTCAACACCTGCACTTGTCATCATATGTCATCACGATCTCTTGCTTTATGTGAGATCAGACTGTCGTGACTGCTGTAGTTATTCCAGTTGTGTTGTTTTTTAGTATTTATCTTCAGGAAATCACTGAAGGCATTTATTATGTTATCATAACAATCTAATGTGGCAGTAAGATCATAACTATACTGCGCATTTACACCGTGGCCATATTTATCTATGTAAACACAAGAAAACAACACTAACATTAGAGCCGATACTGTAAAAAGCTCATTCTCAGCCACTAGACTTTTCTGACAGGGTATTTGAATGTCATCGAGTGTCAGCATGTTGTGGGACTGCTGTACATTTTTATTATTAGGGATTATTATCAGTTATTATTAGGGATTATAGATCACAAAATTTAGCGGTTTTTATTTTAGCAGTTTTTTATAAAATAATATCAGTAAAACATGAACGCGGTTATGAATCTAATAAAACATGTTTGTTTGTTGTAAAAATTCGTAATAATGACAAAAAATATTAATTTGTGGCTCTCCTTACTTCCGGGTACAGCAAAACTGCCGCTGTAGCTGGTGCATTCTGGGAAAATTTCTTACCCCTTGGTTTTGAGTGTGGTCCTGAAAAATCTTCGTTCGAAGGGGTGTATACCCCTTCCCCTTAGCCCTATGCCTTCAAGCTAAAGAGCATTGGGACACCACTACCCCTTCACATGAATGCGCAAAACAAGGGGTAGGGGTAAGGGGAAGGGCTAAGGGGTAGAATTGGGATTGGGCCGTAATAACTACTAAATGCACAGTGCAATTGCATTTTCTGAACGTTTTCCCTATAACATTTATGGTTTGTAAAAAGTTGATGTCTTTGAAGACGGCAATAATTATTATTATTTTTTTATATAATTGTATGCAGTGTTTGAAATGTACATCAAATAAACACTGAGTACATTTACATGGACACCAATAATCTGATTCTAATGTGATTAAGACAATACTCTGATTAAGAGTCTACCATGTAAACAGCAATTTTTGATTAATTTAATCAGATTAAGGTCATAATCGAACTGAACAGAAATGGAATTAAGACATGTGAAGTATGCAGATTTTAGTCGCATTATTGAAGTGCAGTACAGACAACACTTTAATCAAACTATTACCGTCATGTAGGATTTTCACTGAATTTTGCGACAGGATAGTCTATACACACACGGCTTTATGACACCATTCTCTGCACCTACTGAGTCAGTGAAGAACTACAGACACCTGCATCGCAAAATGCTAAAGTTTTTTTTTTCCATAAGGTGTGCAGTATCAAATTGTATTAAAACAACACTCTTCCAGCAGTTCATACTCACATCCAATATCTCATTTGTGACAGGAGCATGCATGAAATGTTCCTGAATGAAAGTGAAAGTGCCAAACTGCAGTTAAAGCTGACAAATAAAAATTGAAACACCCGAAATTTCATAAAACTCGGAGTAAATGTGGATAGCGTGGTGACGCAATGACATTTATCGAACTATGTGCTATAGCATGTAAAATGGGATCATGAAAGGAACATTCAAAAAGCAACTAATCTAAACACCTTAATTATATTATTGTCTTATTCAGATTAAGGCAAATCATTTAATTACTAATGCCCATGTAAACGTAGTCTCTGTTTAGGTGACTACTTTATTCCTCTCTAATCTAAACAACTACTTGATTTCATGCTTTTCGGGGCAAAATAATGAATTAACATGTTGTAAATCGAGCAGCTCTGATCTCTTCTGCAGCATAGATTACCATGGCGGCACCAATAAGCTGTCATATATACTGTCATTGGTATGATTTTTGGAATTTAAGTTGCCTCTTGGCATGTATTAGAATGCACGTTATAATGAAAACACTCATGTGTGCCAAGAAAGTGTGCTCTCTTTAAAGTGGCATATACTGCTTTGATTCAACAAGTTAAATTGTTTTCTGATATCTTAATTGTGGTTATATAGTTTAGGTACATTCAAAAATTCTCTGGAAATGTTTTTATATGCTTATTTATTACCCCATAAACAAACACAAAATAAAAAGGTCCTTATTGACCATATTTGGAATGGTCATGGATATTAATGAGCTCTGTTCACAGCATGATGTACTTGGAAAAAATTTCAAAAAAATCAAACAACAATTAAAAAAAACTGAGTAGATGCTTTTAAATGTTTTTAATTTAAATGGTGGAGATGTTTTTTTTAGATTTGTCCTTTTTCACCTGGAAAAAATGCAGATATTGTGCAATTCAAATGTTTAGAAATTTAACTTAAGAGAAAGTTCTTGTTAAATTTTTTGGGTGAAATTTTTATTATAAGCTGGTCACACTTTACAATAAGGTTCATTAGTTAATGTTAGTTAATGCATTTACTAACATGAACAAACAATGAACAATACATTTACTACAGCATTTGTTCATGTTAGTTAACGTTATATGAAAATACAGTTGTTCATTGTTAGTTCATGTTAATTCATGCTGCATTAACTAATGTTAACAAGCTTGAACTTGGATGTTAATAATGCATTAGTGAATGTTGAATTATGATTAATAAATGCTGTACAAGTGTTGTTTATAATTAGTTCATGTTAGTAAATGCATTAACTAATAAACCGTATTGTAAAGAGTTACCCATAAGCTTGTCAAACAGTTTAGGAGAATTAGATTTTTCCCCATTTAAACAAAGTGCCTGAGCATACTGCCCGAAAGCCATATGACTTGCCCTGAAGAGACTACAATTGTAAAGTACAGTATATTCTGCATTCTGAAAAGCTCTAAAGAGTCATTGCTTAGTAAGGCATAGAAAACAAACTGCAGCTGGTTTTGACTTTGCTGTGTCTCCCATTTTCAAAATAGGAGTCCCACATAACATGAGTAACATATGAGTGTTTTGGCTGATGATTTCCTGTTGACGTGGTTGCTTGTAAGGTCTGGATAGTTTAGAGTGAGACCTATACAGTAAAGAACATACAAATCATAAGAGCATGCCCCAGGGCTGTTTTCCTTTGGGGTTTTCCACTCACAGAATATACCTGAGAATGAGGAAAAAAATATCTTTGAGGCTTCTTTCAAAAAAATCTTTGTTTATGTTCAACAGAAGAAAGAAATTCATAAATGATTATAACCACTTGAGGGTGAATACATAGTAAGTAAATTTTCATTTTTGGGTGAACTATCTCTTTATGAGATGATCAAGTCAAAATCAAGATACCAAAAGGAAGCAAGAGCAATAAAAAGAGTAGGCAGCAAGAAAGGGAAGACGCTATCCGGTTTTTCAAAGCAAAGACAACAAAAAAAGTGATTTATTGGTCCCTGTTTTATGTTATGATTGTGAAACTAATCTTTATTAATCTGTTTAGAATGCCATATGTTGAAAATTCGCATACACCTATAAGCATGGCTGAATAATTAGACTTCAGTTCATGGAAATGACATACCATGAGCCTCAGACGACATCAGTTAAATGTGTGTAAAATTCTAGTGAAAATCAAGCCAATCGAAACCAAACACAGACTTTTATGTTATACACATGATCATTAATATGCATGCAAGTAATCTGCTTTCTCATTCCACAAAGAGAAACTAAAAGATGAAATGCGCACAACACATTTTACATTAGTACCATTATCACAGTACTTGTCAATAGTCATGGAGGAATTAATTCCTGCAAATATGTCTGATAATCTAATAATCCATATAGTTTGCAAATATTTGAGAAATGCAGCAAAATTACAGCCAGCTTGTTTGTGTTCCTCCTTTACTTTGTTACCTTACCTAAATTTTTTTGTTCTCTGATTATTTTTATTGATCTGATTCAATGTTGAATAACCAATAGGAGTGTTCTCTTAAGCCAACCGCTGGCACCAATTCTAAATGCTGAATCAAGCCAACTCGATCTGATATTAACCCAGAGAGAGATGATGAGTGGAACACACCAAACCAACTATCCGAACCGATGGTGACCAAAAGCCCAACACTGCCAACAACAGACCGTCAACTTGGTGTCCCGGCCTTTAAAGAAGATGTATTATGTAATTTGTGTATGTATTTGCATAAAGAGAGAGAGAGAGAGAGAGAGAGAGAGAGAGAGAGAGAGAGAGAGAGAAAGAGAACAGGCACTGACACCAGCTGCAGAGTTCAGAGCTGAGCTTATTAATATTCATGACTTTTCCAAATATGGTCAAGCCCAAGCTTCGAATTATAGGGGTATTTTATGAGGTAATAAATGAGCACATAAAACTGCTTTTGGATAATTTTGTAACATACCTTAGCCACATACCTACTATGTACAGTAGATAGAAAACAATTAAACTTATTGGATTGTGGCACTATAAGCCCCGGCAATTTTCTGGAACGAGAAGTTGTAACATTTCCGGTAATTTGCCGGAATGCTGCGCTGTGGGAATGCAGAAGGAAATTTGCTGAAAGAGCGTGTTTACGCTTAGAACATGCTGACGTGAGACGTGTACTCCAGCCAATCAGAACATTCAGACACATTCACATCTGCGCTGTTTATGAAAATAAAAGCCTTTGAATATTTTTCCAGACACGTTTGACGCTAGATGTTAAATTTTTTTATAAATGCCTTGCCTGTGTAAACGTCCTTGCCAGTTTGAATTTACCGGTAAAGTCGTTCCCGAAAATTCCCGGATAGTTACCGGTATCACTGTGTGAAAGGGGCTATTTGCACCATATGGCACCTTTAAAGTAATTAATTAATTCATTCATTTGTTTTATTTTCCGCCTTGTCCCTTTATTAATCTGGGGTCCCCACAGCAGAATGAACTGCCAACTTATCCAGCATATGTTTTACGCAGCATATGCCCTTCCTGCTGCAATCCATCACTGGGAAATATCCATACACCTCCATTTACACACATACACTACAGACAATTTAGCTTACCCAATTCACCTATAGTCTTTGGACTTGTGGGAGAAACCGGAGTACCCAGAGGAAACCCACACGAACACGGGGAGAACACAAACTCCACACAGATATGCCAACTAACCCAGCTGAGGCCTAAACCAGCTACCTTCTTGCTGTGAGGCGAGAGCGCTAACCACTATGTCACCGTGCTGCCCTTCTTTAAAGTAATATAAAATAGAAATTGTTTATCCATTGGAAAATCAGTCTGTTCTTTCATGTAATTGAATAGTACTGGAGCCACATTCATAAAAAGAAAGTGTGAAACTTAAAAAGTGTGAGTAAAACTTATGAATCACCCTTCAAATAATAATAAGAAAAACAAGAAGAAGAAGAAGAAGAAGAAGAAGAAGAAGAAGAAGAGGGTAAGAAGAAGCTTCCTTGTTTTTTTGTATAAGCAATTTCTTAATTTTAACTGTCACTTTTTGTTATAATAAAGTCATGCTTGTCATGCTTTAAGATCTGAGAGAGAAAGATGAGAAGGTATCCTGCTATCCCAGGGCCCAGTATGTTCTTAATCTGGCTTTTAGTGCATTGTGTCTTAGATTGCATGTATGACACTGTGCGTCTCAGCTTGCAATGTGTGTCAATTTTCAGTAATTTGTTGCTGTTTTGTTTAGTTTCTTACTGTGAAGAATAGCCTGTTCAATATTGACAACTTGTAGACAAAATAAGCATAATGTGTGTGCATAATAAGAAAATACAGTAATATGCGAGAAAAATAGGCTGTACACATGCATGTGTTCTGATGACAAAATTTCTGTCATGCACACTGCAAAGATACCTTAGTGTATGCATAATAAAATTAAGTATACTTTTGGTTTAACCGTTATCACCACTAGGTAATGCACTTATCAAACCATGCAAATGAATTGCCTTTGGTTTGTTGTGAATGATTTCTAATGGTAGACTTTGCAATAACTAAGATGTCTAACTGCAAAACAGCTCAGGTCTGCAGTGTGTAAAAGCTGCTAGACTAGAGATTGAAAACACGGGGGATGGGGAGTTTCAACTGTTTTCCCTCAGCAGAGTCCCAACACCCACCATACTTATTTCCTGTATTTTAATCTTCTTCGTGCCTGTGTCAAATAGCACAGACTAGAACAAAGTGTTCTTCACAAACACCTTGGCACATTTATCCCTAAGGAGGGAAATCTTGGCAGCAGTTGTATTACCCAATGACACAGCATTAGCATGACACATTTTAACAAAGTGGCAACTTTCTAGCGTCTCTCTTGAAAGCAACAGAGAGGTAACTAAACCTGCAATTCATCAACTGGCCACTAGAGACTAGGCCACTAGCTCCAAAAGGGAGGAAATTGATTCCTCATGTTGTGATGCTTACAACCTGGTACAAAAAGTGGATTTGTTTTATATAGCTAATTTAGCTATTTTTGCTCAATTTTCTTCATGTGAGAGAAAATTTAATAAAATAACTTATATATAAAGTTATTCAGTTTATTTAAAACAGTTTGATTATTATTAATAATATACTAAAAAATTAAACTACAGATGGATTAGCTGCATAGAACATAAATACATAGCCTAGCATTTACTAGCACAGACTATATTGGAAGCATGTAATTACTTAATTACTTAAGGTGTTTTGCTCTGTAAAACCGTTAATATTTAACATGGCTTAATGAATTAAAACTGTGTTTTTAAAAGGTGATCTCAGTAAGTACATTGTAGCTAAAGCATACAACAATTCTTTCTTCTCTTACATGCACTAGACACCTTCTTTAAAAACACTCCAAATCAATAAGGTAATACAAATGTTTATTTGTACAAACTTGCTTTTAACCTGTTTTTGCCAATATCTTATACAATTGCAGAATATTATGTAGTACTTGTGTAGTCTGTCTTATCTGTATATTCCACAGTTTATAGTATGTATAGTTAGGTTATCACTTCAGTAAGTTAGCTGTATAAGTTTAAATATTTACACTTATGTCCAGTTTTGTGTTGATATGTATGCATGTCCACACATGCCGGATTATTACAGTAAACCTCGACTTGACTTGACTTTTCATGAGATCTGGCCAGAAAATGAATGCAATGTTTAACAAAGTGTTAAGTGTTTCACCAAGATAAAGAAAACACTCTTTTGCCTAATTCCAATTATCCAGGAGACAGGAGTGATGTGTGGTGACACACTGCTAAGTTGGCGACAGTTGGTTCCACCTATTTTGGAGTGGGTGGATGCAAAAATGCTTTTCACGAACCTACAGGTGACATCATGGACACTTTGTCTGCGGTTTTACCTGTCAGGAGCTCTAATTAATGTGACGTCAAGTGATGTGAATTTCTGTCAGCAGATAAGTTTAATATGTCCTGAGTACATGGCTCAAGATATGTCACCATTTCCTACATTTGCAACTTTACACATGCAAATATCAAACAAATAAAGTGACATGGTGAAGCAATTTATTAAAAAGGCAGTGAGACCACATTTCGACATTAGTTTTCTCAGATCTCTATTTAAAATTATGTTCTTTTTCACAGAAAGGCATATAGCCTATCAGACAGGTAAATAAATAAGACTTGATGTCAAATTATTCTGCATGAGAATTAGAATTTGCCAAAATAAACAGCTCTCACAACATCTCAAGTCTATCATTACACGAGTGTGAGTAAATATGAGTAAGTGTATCCTATCTATTTTGCCCTCACCCCTTGATCAACTCTGTCTGCTATTGACTTCACCACATTATTTATAAATAAAACTAAAATCTGATTATTTGTCATTATGCTGACGTACTAAATAATTCCTGTATACCATTTATAGCCTAAACTTGCCCTTCACCTAAACGTTCTTCCTCCATTTTGTTCTGACCACAGACATTTCCAGAGCACCCTGAACAAGAGAGAATTACACCATGTACAAAGGCTCTATAGAAGCTATTGCAAAACAATTGAGATTGTAGAACACAGAGATCCTCTTGAACACAATGAGCTCCAGTTCAGACCAAACAGTATGTTAAATTCTCAAGACTGCAGATAGCTATCACAACACCCTTGCAAAACATTTGCATTCATTAATATGTACACTGCAATATCTTGTATAATGAATTATGTATTAGGAATTATGTCCTATTAAGGTGGCATTTATTTCATCCCAAATTAAAGGTTTAGTATGTTAAAAGTATTTTTTTCTCCCATAGCAACAAAGGAGATGTTTTTGCTAAGTCTACTGGGAATCCAGATAATTGTTTCACAAGAATTATAAACTTTGATATGACATAGCACGTGCATAAAGAGCATTTTTTTTCTCAGTTGTATCTTTATGTCATATTTATATTTAGTTGTTTTCACTTTAAATGCAATAAAAATAACATATACATTTCCTGAGGCAAGATCTCATTTTAAAAGAAAGTTTCAGAGCTCTTTACAGACCCACTAGGCTTAGAGAATAAAACCATAATTATACTGTTGTTATATATATATATATATATATATACAGTGAGGGAAAAACTATTTGAACCCCAGCTGATTTTGTAAGTTTGTCCACTAACAAAGAAATGATCAGTCTATAATTTCAATGGTAGGTTTATTTGAACAGTGAAAAAAATCCAGAAAAATGCATTTCAAAAAGAGTTATAAATTAATTTGCATTTCCATAAAGGAAATAAGTATTTGATCCCTTATCCATCAGCAAGATCTCTAGCTCCCAGGTGGATCTTATACAGGTAACGAGCTGACATTGGCAGCCCTCTCAGCTCATTAACTGTATGAAAGAGACCTGTCCACAGCAATCAATCAATCCAGATGCCAAACTCTGCACCATGGCCAAGACCAAAGAGCTTTGCAAGGATGTCAGGGACAAGATTGTGGACCTACACAAGCAGCTGGGTGAGAAGGTGACAACAGTTGGTGCAATTATTCGCAAATGGAAGAAACATAAATTAACTGCCAATCTCCCTCGGTCTGGAGCTCCATGCAAGATCTCACCTCGTGGAGTTTCAATGATAATGAGAACGGTAAGAAATCAGCCCAGAACCACTCGGGAGGAACTTGTCAATGATCTCAAGGCAGCTGGGACCATAGTCACCACAAAAACAGTTGGTAACACACTACGCCGTGAAGGACTGAAATCCTGCTGTGCCCGCAAGGTCCCCCTGCTCAAAAAAGTCCATCTACAGGCCCGTTTGAAGTTTGCCACTTAACATCTGACTGATTCAGAGAAAGACTGGGTGAAAGTGTTGTGGTCAGATGAGACCAAAATTGAGCTCTTTGGCATCAACTCAACTCGCCGTGTTTGGAGGAGGAGGAATGCTGCCTATGACTCCAAAAACACCGTCCACACCGTCAAATATGGAGGTGGAAACATTATGCTCTGGGGGTGTTTTTCTGCCTAGGGGACAGGACAATTGCACCGCATCAAAGGGAGGATGGATGGGGCCGTGTACCATCAAGTGTTGGGTGAGAACCTTCTTTTCTCAGTCAGGGCATTAAAAATGGGTTGTGGTTGGGTATTCCAGCAAGACAATGATCCAAAACACACGGCCAAGGCAACAAAAGATTGGCTCAAGAAGAAGCATATTAAGGTCATGGAGTGGCCTAGTCAGTGTCCAGACCTTAATCCCATAGAAAATCTGTGGAGGGAGCTGAAGGTTCGAGTTGCCAAACATCAGCCACGAAACATTAATGACTTGGAGGGGATCTGCAAAGAGGAGTGGGCCAAAATCCCCCCTGAGATGTGTGCAAACCTTGTGGCCAACTACAAGAAACGGCTGACCTCTGTGATTGCCAACAAAGGTTTTGCCACCAAGTACTGAAGCACGTTTTTCAAAGGGATCAAATACTTATTTCCTTCATGGAAATGCAAATTAATTTATAACTCTTTTTGAATTGCATTTTTCTGGATTTTTTTTGTCTCTCACTGTTCAAATAAACCTACCATTAAAATTATAGACTGATCATTTCTTTGTTAGTGGGCAAACTTACAAAATCAGCTGGGGTTCAAATAGTTTTTTTCCCTCACTGTATATGTTAACAGATCCAGGATGAAAGAAAACAC
>CAIGQZ010032465.1:2842942-2854089 GCA_903798205.1 Danio tinwini | reverse complement strand
AGAAATGTGTGATTTTATTGGAAACAGTCATAGGGATGTTCCTGAGAATGAATGAATCTGGAATTAAAGCTGGGATGACTTATCATGTGTCATTCATGCCATCTAATCTTATCTTAGTTGATGTCAATACTCAGGTGATCTGATTCAGTAACACTCATATAATGTGCCCATCCTTGCCCATGCCTTACAAGTACATTTACTTATTTCATTCATTTTCTTTTCAGCTTAGTCAATTTATTAATCTGGGGTCGCCACAGCGGAATGAAATTTTTATGCAGCGGATGCTCTTCCAGCTGCAGCACCAATTTAGCCTATCCAATTCACCTATACCACATGTTTTTGGACTGTGGGAGAAACCGGAGCACCCAGAGAAAACCCACTCCAACACAGGGAGAACATGGAAACTCCACACAGAAATGCCAACTGAGCCGGTCGAACCAGCAAACTTCTTGCTGTGAGGCTATTGTGCTGCCCACTGCGTCACCATAGACACACTCTTCTATGCTTAAATATATTTCTTTTAGAGTAGTTTATTTGAAATTTCTATAATTTACCTGCATATAAATAAGAGGTGCTCAAATCTGTTCAAATCTGTTCCTGAAGAGTAGTTTTAACCCTAATTAAACACACACAAACCAGCCAGGGCCTTAAGGGTATACTCACACTAGTTCTATCTGAACCGTGCCTGGGCATTTCCCAGTTCTTTGTCAAGTGTAAGTACTCAGTGCTGTGCCCAAGCACATTTGAGTTGGCCAGCCCTGGCCTGGTTGGAAGAAGTGGTCTGGAGTATGTAGTATTTTGGTGGTGTATGCCTGCATTATGAGTGCAAAATTGAAAACACAACGTCACTTTTAAGAGAATGTTTCATATTTATTAATCATTCACTCTTTTCAAAGAACACAAACTGTCATAGTTTATTAAAGATGCAAACCACTTGCTGCACATTAGCTGCCACCTTCAGCAAACCACCCAACACCTGCAGCACAATGACTTTCATGAACATTTATGAGCATCAAAAATGGTGCATCTGTTCAGCAAAAGATTTGACTATGTATCATCGCATCTCAAATGACTTAAAATAATACAAAACAATATAACTAACGCAATCTTCATTGTATGGAGTGAGAGTGCTTATCTTTCTAACTGGGAAGTTTCATCATTGATGGCATGCTCACTAAAGCCTCATTCGTTTCACTAAAGTGACCATTTATTCCAACAAAGAGCGAGCGACTTCCAGCGACCTCCATCTATGTGAATGACAGCAGCTGATGGTGACCAGGCGGGCGCGTTGAACGACGTGACAAAGTTGAGAATCCTTCAACTTTATGGAAATGAAAAGCGACTGTCTTGAGTGACAGCCAATAGGAGCACCAGTTTAGCTCATATGATCCTCTCTCAGCCCGCTCAGAGGCCGGTTGAATTCGTGTTGTATATACCTACACAGACCTGTGTTTGTAGCAGGTCGCCACCCAGAGTGACAGGCAGCTACAAAGTCACTGCTAGTGTGAATGAGGCATTACAGTGTGAATACTACAGTGTGAGTGCAGGCCGAGGGGGAGAGGAGAGGGGAAAACAATAGCTCCTGGGCTTGGTTCAAGGCAACCATGCCTAGTGTGAGTACACCCTTATGGCGAGTTCAGACTGCATGATTTTAGCCCTGATTTTGACTCGCCGACAGGTTTTGAGAAATCGCAGACAAATGCCTGAAATCACAGGCAAACCAATGCTCGTACACGCAAGTGACAATCACAGAGTATGAACTATCAAGGACGCGATATGACAGAATCGCTGATGAGTTATGGACACCCGTGAGATATTTGGCATGTTAAAATCAAACATTCAAATCATGCTGTGTGAAATGTGTTCTGACTGAAAATAACATCCGCGATCACCTACAGCCAATGAGAGAGCAGCATTCACTACTACAGGTACCTGCAGGCCAGCGGGAGGTTGGGGAAGAAGCTAAAAGCGCTCATTTTCAGTTTACTTGGACCCAAGAAATGGAGAAAAAACTAGTTTAAAATTGGCAGGAGCACTGTGTCTGTTTGACGTGTTATCTGATCAATATCACAATCAGGTCGAGAGCAAAAAAAAAAGTTGAGGAGAGATTGTTAATTCTCTTCAAAAGCCAGGTGAGCAACACAACTGTTTACATTATGTAGTTAATAACGAAAAAGTATATTACGTGACCTTGCGTTGTTTCAATGTCACTTCTCGCGTTTGTTTGGTTGCGAGTACGTACTGTAGTCTGGACAAAGTTGTCGTTGATTCTTTCTATTTTAAAGTCATGCAATGTGAACTCTCCTGTCGTCGATCCATCCTACAGTGTAAACACAGCACAGACAGAACGCTTATCCAAAGTCATGCAGTGTGAAAACATCTGACACGACTACTTTGAAAATGATGCAGTCTGAACTCAGCATTCGACTCACCACAAAATTTCAGGCAAGCGTCTTTGTTGGAGATATCTGGGACACCTCAGTTAATTAATTTATTCAGACAGATGTAACTGATATATAAACTCTAATGCTCACTGAAATGTTCAGGAATTCACTGAGAAAAGCCAAGAGACAAACATGTTAAGACTAAGACAGGTGATCGTCTGTGTGGAACTGATACTATCCAGACTGCCAGGAAAGGTCATTTGTCTTTCTTAGTAGTACTAAAGCTATAAAAAGCAAACAAATGGTGCTTTGTGCTCTTTCATACCCACTTAGACTGAAGACTACTTGTTTGTAAATGAAAGACCTTGAGAAGACCTTCAGATGTGCTTTGGGACAGATGCCTCAGATCAGCCAAGTTTACCAGCTCCAAATTTTAATGGCCTGATAAAAAACAAACAAACAAACAAAAAACTATGAATGAAGCATTGCTATTATGATGGTTGTCATTTGGCCCATATGTTGACAAAGCTAAATACAAGGGATCTAAAACATTTTGAGCGTGACCACTTATGGCAACTCACTTACAGTACATAAAAGTGTTATGAAACATGTTGAAAGTGCACCAAAACAAGAAATTGAAACTTTTCTGCATTGTACCAAATCATGGATTAGGACAAATTGTAAGTGCCACAAGACTTAAATTGGATTGCATATTAAAACTGATCAGATCACTAAAAATGTTACCAAGTATAATACCAAGTACATAATACCAAGGGGAAACATAACCTTAGCCCAGAGGTCTTCAACCCTGTTTAACCTGCTTCAGCACACATGCTTGTGAGGTGAACCTGAAAAGATTGATTAATTGCTTCAGGTGTGTATAATTAGAGCTGGAGCTAAGCTGTGCTGGATATTGGGTCTCCAGAAGCCAAGAGGCTTTTTTGAGTTCATGTGGCTTCAAGAATCAGCTGCCGCATGCCAAAAGCAATTTATTCTGGTTAGACAGTTTGTCCAACAAGAGCAGGCACTAAGGTCAGCCGAAGCAGTTGCTCAAAACCTGCTGCAAAAGGCTTTGATGGCAACACTTTATTCTAATTGGTCAGATTCTGTGATGACAAGGATGATGCATGCTATTTGGTTTAATCGTTCATTTATTTATTTTTTTACGCATTTATATATTAACCAAACTTTTGAATATCTAACATTCTAATAAACACAAACATAAAAAAAAATATGATTAAGTTATTTGAATATGTTTTCTATTCTATTGTATAAGAATAAATACTTGGAAAAACATTTTATATTAATAAAATAACATAACATCAACTTGAACATGTTATATACACAAACAATATTGAAAAAAAGATGATGCCCTTTATTTTTTTCAGAGATCAAACACAGCAAATAAAGTTTGGGTTTAATTGGTTCAGCACATTTCTGAAAATACAAAAAAAGTGTCTGACGTGACCACAGTCTCTTAATTCATCCCATGCCTGCAAACGGCAGATCTCGCCTGCTGGTAGCAGGCTAGTGTGGGTCAACTTGGACAAGCCTAAACATATTGCTGTAGCCTGATAAACTCCCAGATGGAGGACTTACACCTCTAGTAAGATGGGAGACCTTTAAGTGGGAGAGACTTTAGGCCGCAAATAGGTTAGTTGACCTCCAAGCGGGAGGCACTTATGCTGTAAGCGGGACGGGGCTAGAATTGTTAGAGCTGCAGCTATTGCTGTTTAGTGTCATTTTTGTGATGCTGTACAACAATAAATACAGTTTTTTCATTACTCTAAAGGATAGGTGTAGGTTTGGGGTAGGTGTAGGTGTAGACTGGACTAAATCAATCAGAAGCCTCAGAAGGTTTGTACAGCCCACTTGAAGCTTAAGTCCTATCCATTTGGAGCTGGCTTCAAGATTATAGCTTGTAGCTATAGCCGTGTCAGATTGAATAGTTGCATTCAAACTAGCAGCGACATTGTATCTGTTGCCCTTAGGGGCAGGGTGTTCCCAACTTCAAGTAACATTAATGATGATAATTACTGAGAGCGAATGAGTTCACGTGTTGCTAAAAAAACATTGTTTACACTCTCAGAAATAAAGGTACAAGGGGGTGTCACTGGGGTGGTACCTTTTTGAAAGGTACATATTTGTACTTGAAGGGTCCTTATTAATACCTCAAGGGTACATATTAGTACCTAAGAAGTACAAAAGAGTACCTCTTAACATTTTTAGGTACTAATATATACCTTTGAGGTACCAATATATACCCTTTAAGTACAAATATGTACCTTTCGAAAAGAGGTCATTAAATATTTTCAAAAGTTCACACTTAGCTGATGATCGATAAAGCGTAATTGGCATGCTGTCCCGGGAGAGAGCCCTGAGCTCGTAATATACTCGAGCCCGGGGCTCCCTCCCATTAGAAGAGCGAGAGGGATAGTTTGAGCTCAGGAAGGTCTAGAGGACTCCTCTGCTGTCGCAGTGTGAGAAGTGTAAACTAAGGTTGTCTTAGGGGATAATTTGGTTTAGTAGATTGGCTATGATGTATGTTTTGGAAGGTGGGAGGAAACCGGGGAACCCGGCGGAAACCCATGCGAACACGGGGAGACATGCAACTCCACACAGAAACGCCAACCGGCTAGATAAGAGGTTGAACCAGCGGCGTTCTTGCTGTGAGACAACAGTGCTAGCCACTGGGCCGCCGTGTCGCCCTATAGGAAAAAGGGTGGAAGTAGGGGTGGAAGGGAGGGATCTTCAAGACGAAGATAACTGGAGTGAAAAGCTCTGGTTATTTATAATGTGTCCTTAATCATCTAATAGGGCAGATTACGAAGCTAATAAGGTGCCAGCCGTGTTGATCATAAGCATATGATCCTCTCGAAATTAGTTTACACATAAACCACACTTCAAAAGTTCACACTTAGCTGATGATCAATAAAGCGAAATTGGCATGCTGTCCTGGGAGAGAGCCCTGAGCTCCTAATATACTCGAGCCCGGAGCTTCCTCCCGTTAGAAGGGCAAGAGGGGAGTTCGAGCTCAGGAAGTTCTTGAGGACTCCCCAAAATGCTTTTAACTCAGGACAGCAGCCGCGTATTGAAGTGCCCCCCAAAAGTTGAGATGTCAATGCTATATCTGGCTGCTGGATATGAATTGAAGGGAGATAGGCTCCTGTGGGAGCGAAGTTGTAACAGGCTCTTTGGATTCTAATGTTAGGTTGGGAGAGGCTGGTTGACTCGAAGGAGCCAGGTTCAGGGAAGCTCCTGCAGGGTAGGAGCTAGGTGGGCGAGAGACGCGGTAGGTTGGAAGTTAAGGACTCCAGCAGGAAGGAAGCAGGGAGAGTGGTGACTCTGTGGGAGTCAGGTTCAGGAGGGCTCCGAGGGGGTTAGGGTTGGGGAGTGGTACCTAGCGGAAGAAAGAAGAGTAGCTGTGGAACTTAATGCTAGAAATAGTAAAGTAGCGGAGTAACTCGACGCTGAAGGAAGAAAAGTAGCGGAGGATCTCAACGCTGGGAAAGGGGTAGGGAGTGGGAAGGGTGGAGGAGTTGTAAGAGGGCGTGGAGAAAAGAGCGGAAGCATTCAACGCTGGAAGGAAGAAGGTGCGGAGGAACTCAATGCTGGGAAAGAGAGAACATGAGATGCAGAGAAACTCGACACTGGAAAGTAGAGAAAGATCTATCTATTGGCCGGGGCGAAGGGGGTGGAGTAAATTCTGAAGAAATCAAGCTCTGGGGCGACTCCATAGGAATTAGAGCTGTGGGGTTGTACTCCTACCAGAGTCTGGGAAGGGAGGGGGTGATGAAGACTCCTGTGGGAGGTTAGCTGAGCGGGACTCCGGGGGAGTCAGGGTTTGGGGAGTGATGGCTTAAGTGAAAAGAAGAAAGAGCAGCGGAGGAACTCAACGCTGAAAGAGAAAAAGTAGCGGAGTGACTCGACGTTGAAGGAAGAAAGTAGCGGAGAAACTCGACACTTAATTGATTGACTCTGTGGGAGTCAGGGCTTTGGGGGCGACTTCGTGGGAGTTAGAGCTGTAGGATCAAACTTGGGTTTTGATGGGTTTTGGGTTTTTGATGCTTAGGCTGAAAGATGCGAGTAGCGGAAAACTCAACACTAGAAGGAAGGGATAGTAGCGGAGCAACTCGATGCTGAAAAAAGAAAAGTAGTGGAGAAACTCGACGCTGGAAAGGGGGTATGGAGTAAGAGATGTGTGGGGGGGGCTGGAAGAGGGAGGGGATGAAGGAAAGAGCGGAAGCATTCGACGCTAGAAGGAAGGAAAGGAGATGCGGAGAAACTCAACGCTAGAGAATCTAGAACAGGGGATGCAGAGGAACTCAACGCTAGAAAAACAAGAAAGATGGATATTGACCAAGGCGAGAGGGGGGAAGAGTAATTGATTGACTCGGGGGGAGTCAGTGCTTGGGGGGGTGAAACTTAGGCTGAAAAGATGAGAGTAGCGGAAGAACTCAATGCTAGAAGGAAGGGAAAGTAGCGGAGCAACTCGTCGCTGAAAAAAGAAAAGTAGCAGAGAAACTCAACGCTAGAAATAGGGTAGGGAGTGAAAGATGTTGGAGAGGGAGGGGATAGAGGAAAGAGCGAAAGCATTCGATGCTTGAAGGAAGTAAAGGAGGTGCAGAGGAACTCGACACTAGAAAGAAGAAGAAGGAGGAGTGGAGAAAACTCGACACAGGAAGGAAGTGGAAGACAGAGAAGAATTTGTATTGGTAGCCTGGGGACAGCGTATAGTTCTTGTTGAGGTCAGAGTTCGGGCTCTCTGGAGGGAGCTAAGGGGAGATTATGTGTTGGAATGAGAACGAAGGAGGCGGTTAAATTGTATCCTTGTATTCAGGATGGTGGATGTCATCTGGTGAGAGACAGCTGGGCTTCTTTGAGATGGAATCGCATGTAGGTATTGAAGGCGTCCAATGACCAGCGACAGAGGGCCTGTATTGGCGGCTCTGATTCTGAGGGAATGGCTGGAGAATGATTCGGAGGAGGAGCCTGATAAGCGTAGTAGTTCTTTGAGGTGTTTTTGGAACCAAAATCAAGTTACTGGACAATTAGCATAGTCAGTAAAGAGTGGGGAGGAGGGATTGGAGTCTTGGGATGTCCTAAGCTGTAGGAATGCTAGGAGGGTTTGGAAAGGGTGGGTGGGAGATGGGAGGTCGAAAATGTAAATAGAGTGGCCTTTGTGAATTTGGTCAGTTTTACTCTGCTTGACGAAGAAGGAAATGGTTTCTTCTTCAGGCAAAGTCAAATTGGAGATGGAAGGGTGGATTGTCGGGTTGAACTTGGATGTGGGAGTGATTTCTGAACATCTGAGGAAGCCGAAAAAGGCTAGAATGAACATGGAGTTGAGGGTGCGAGCTGTATTGATAGATTGTTAACTTTTGCGTAGTGTGTGGATTCATTTGGTTAGGATGTTGAGTGTAATAGGTAGTCTGGTATCGGGGAGGGGGGGATTGGGGGGGTTCTTAATGCCTTTGATAAGGAGAGTGGTTTATGAATTATATATATGTAATGGGTGATTTATGGCAATATCATTTCTGAATAGGGAGGAACAGGTGTTATATGGGGGTCCGCTCCTGGAGTCAAAAGTAAAAATTTCTGAAAAGAGAAATGAGAGAGAGAATCAGCAATTTGATTTTTACAACCTGGTACATGTTTAGCAACCATAATGAATTGTTTTTTAGCTGATGTCCATACTAGGCTTCTTAGTAAGGGCATGAGGGACGGGGAATGGGAACACTCTTTATTAACGCACTGTATGGTGGCTTCGTTCTTGTAATGTATGAGGATGCAGAAGGTGGACCATTTGTGTCCCCACAGGATGGCTGCGGCGACTATGGGATATAGTTCAAAGAGAGCTGACGAGTGCTGACTTTGAGGGATATTAAGCATTTGTAAAGGCCATGGGGATGCAAACCAATGCCCTTGATAAAATCCCCTGAAACCGACGGAAGGGTTAGCGTCGGTGAATAGACTGATGTCGATTGGGATGTGATTAGGTCGTTATAGAAAAAGGAACAGCCGTTCCATTGCTTAAGGAAGGAGATGCATAAGCTGTGTTCTATGCGACTAAGATTGTTAAGAAGAATAGATTCTTCTAAACTGTGCACTGAAGAGGCGAGTTGGAGAAGGTGAGTAATGAACGGCTAGTCTTGAGGAATAATTTGCATGGCAAAATTTAAATGCCAGAGGATAGAGAGGAGTTCACGCTTGGTGCATACTTGTTTCTCTAAGAAGATTAGAGAAAGAGATATGATGCGATCGATTTTCTCTTTAGGGAGGAATGCTTCAAATTTATTGGAGTTTAGATTTATACCCAGAAATTCGATGGAAGTGCTGGATCCAAAAGTTTTCTCTTCGGCGAGAGGAATACAGAGATAAGCGAAAACCTTTTGATCACTAGGTGTCTAGAAGTAATCTAGGAGATGTATCAGATACGGAACGCCATAGTTTTTAGATAGTATGCAGCATTGTGCTTCTGAAAGTGTGTCGAAAATTTTGGGGCTACTTCTGTATCCGAAGGTAAGTCGGACTGCAAAGTAAAATTTAGATCGCCATCGGAATAGGCATAATTTTGAATGTGGATGTAATGTCGATTTTAGCGAGCCATGCGTTGCGGCCAGCTATTTTAATTACAGAGATAGCTTGATCTATGTCACGATAGTGGAGCAAGAATTCATCTGGTTGAATGGTGCTACTAATGCTGGGAAAGGCGGAGTTATGCGGGGATGAAAGGTAGATAATTAGGCGTTTTTATCAGAAAATTTTCGAGTAGCAATGCATATTGGGCTGATGTGAGAAACGCTAAATGAAGGAGCGGAGAATGGCCCGATCATGAATTTGTTTTCGATTTCTTTTTTAATCAGCAAATCGACAGTTTCTGTGGTTTCTGATTGTAGGTTGGGACAGAAGAGATTGTAGGAAGGAAGTGCTGAAACGCCAGGGTGGAATCCGTGGGTTAGACCTGAAATGAGAAAATCAGAAAAGTTAGTATCAGGGTGAGAATGCAATTCATAAACTAGGTGGGGAACATTGATTGGAGTCGATAGGTCGTTTTTTTATCTTTTATTATAAGTTGGGGCAGACTACTTTAGCGTGAGCGCCGCCACAATAGGAGCAGATATGCAGGTATCTGCAAGAATTGCGGCCAATGTTGAAGTGGTGGGGTGTAGATTAGAATGGCAGTCTGCACAGGACAGATTGTGGCAACCTAGGAAGACTCTGTTGTGGAGGTCAGTGTCCAGAGCCCCCAATAAGGACACTGATTCCACTGGGTCACTCTAATGGCGCATTTGGCAGAAAAAAGTTTGTGATAAGTATAGAAGTGTGTTCCCCCATATGAGAGTGCGAGCTCGGCGATGATGGCCAAGTAGTCATTTAGCTCGCGCCTTCTATGGGGAAAAACGGAGCAGATAATCTCAGTGTATCGGGAGAAGGCTATATTAAATTCGGCTAGTGATAAGATGAGTGAATGGGAGCTATGGGGTTGTTTGAGTGTGAGAGATAATTCACCACAATCTACCTGGCGTTCTGCCGTGGGGGGTGTAATAGGTGAAAAAAGTGTGATGAGGTCGATGTCGGCACCTGAGAGAATCTGGTTTCTTGCTGCATGGGAGACTTGTCCTGGTTCCAGTGCCGGAGCGTTATTTGGTGGTGGAAGGTGCGTGGCTGAAAAAAGTGTGAATGGGGTGCGGGGGTAGGTACATGTTGAGTGGGGTTTGTGTTGGTGAGTACGGGGGGGAGTGACGTAGAGGGGAGGAAGGAAGAGTGAATAAGTTGGGGGTTAGCAGGTTGGAAGAGGAAGGAACATGAAGTGGAGGGTTGGAGAGGGAAGGAAAGAGGTTGAGAGAGAGGGGGAGGAATAGTGTTAGAAGCAAGGAATTGGGTAGCTAAAGTAGAGGGGAGATTAGGGCTGTTAGAATAACTAGAGGGGGGGGGGCTGTAGGCCAGGAAAGAGAGGTAGGGTAGGGTTGAGGAAGATCAGGTTGGGAATTGTAGTTCAGTCCTGGTTGAGTGACGTTATTTGTGGCGCTTGTAATTCCTGGGGGTGGGGTCTGATGGGAGTGCGGCGAGGTGCATGTTTTGTTTTGTCCTTTCTTTTCCCTTGAGGTGGATATGAAGTGGGCCGATAGCTGCATTGTCTGGTGTTTCCTCTTGCTGGTGATGTGACAGAAGGCTGAGAGTCCGATGTGGCATTGGAGTAAAGTTTAAGGAGTTCCAGTTTGTTGAGTGTTCGAGGAGCATGGATGCCGAGATCTTGTTTCCTGAGTTCGGTGACTGTAATCCTTTTCGTTGGGTGAATAAAGGAAGAGGCCGATTCATATGAGGTGGGTGAGCTTATTTGTTGTCTTGGTGCGGAGGGAGAAACGGATCCGGTTTGATGTATGTGGGCTGAAGTGGAGCGGGTCATTCTCCAGCTTCTAGTCGAGGCCTCGGGCTCGAGTGTCTGGCCTCGCTGGGCTGGGTGAGGGTAGAGCACCGTGGGTGACTCAGGCAAAACGAGGTGATCTTGAGAGGTGTTTTCCTGGTGATTGTCGTTGTTGCTGGTGTTGTTATTGCTGTTGTTGTCCATGTTGGTAGCAGATAGGTTCGTTGTTTTGTATTTGGGGTGTTGGTTTGGTCTTTGCTTTAGTCTGCAGCTTGTAGCGAGGCGGACTGAGCAACTTCAAGACAAAGATAATTTTGTGAAAAGCTCTCTTTATTTATAATGTGTTCGTAATCATCTAATAGGGCAGATTACGAAGCTAATAAGGTGCCAGCCGT
>CAIGQZ010032465.1:2821794-2834471 GCA_903798205.1 Danio tinwini | reverse complement strand
AGTTAGTTAGTTAGTTAGTTAGTTAGTTAGTTAGTTAGTTAGTTAGTCCATATGAAGGTCAGACTTAATTTAACATAGTTTTCAACAGGAGAAAGTCCTGAAATGAAATGATGGTGAGCACATTGATCACAGATTGTTTTCATCCACTTTAGATGTTGACTATATGCGCTTTAAATAATAATAATAATAATAATAATAATAATAAAACAAAACAAAATCCAGTGTTTAGCATCCCAGAACCAATAGACATGAGTGACTCAGCATTTCTCAATATAATTCATGAACTCCTAAATGGCTAAAATACCAGCTTAAGCTGCTTCAAGAGCTGAAATACTATAGCTTTTAATGTGATTTTTTTAGGATGACCTAAAAAAATGTGTGGCAAGTTTAATGCAGCAATTAGCCATCACAGCTGCCAAAGAGATGCACCAGTAATATCTCATAATCAAAAAGATAATCATTATGGCTTGTCAGCTATTACTGCAATGATAACTGCAAGTTAGTTTAGTCTTCAACTGAAATTATAATGTGGGTGTGCGTGTGTGTGTGTGCATGCGTGTGTGTGTGTGTTTGTGCGTGTGTGCGAGTGTGTTTGAAAGTAAAATTGTAAAACATGGATTGCTAACTTGCTAAAATAAAGTATATCAGCATGAACAATTTCTGACATTCTTAAATATTTGTAGATCATAAGATGACAAAAAAGGAGTTTGCATGTTCTCCCTATCAGGGGCAGACTAGAACCAGCTCTGCTCCCCATGTTCTCGTGGGTTTCCTCCGAGTACTCCTGTTTCCCCCACAGTCCAAAGACATGAGCTATAGGTGAATTAAATAAGCTAAATTGGCCGCAGTGTATGGATGTTTCCCAGTGTTGGGTTGCAGCTGGATGGGCATCCGCTGCATAAAACAAGTTGGATAAATTGGTGGTTCATTCCGTTGTGGCGACCCTGATTAATAAAGGGACTAAGCCGAAAAGAAAACGAATAGTAATTTTTTTTTATACATTCTAAAATGTTACCGTTTGTGCTTATATGTTTATATAAATGTTGTACAAAACAAAATAATTTTTTTAATATAAAGTTTAGATTAGGTAAAACATATTTACTATTTAGTATGCTAATTGCTAGCATAACAATAGTTTATTATCACATATTAATGTCTTATTCTGTGTGGCACGTTCTAATACCTCTGACTTTATGCATAAACATAGTTCATTCACTTTCCTTCGACTTAGTCCCTTATTTATCAAGGATCACCACATCAGAATAAACCGCCAACTATTCCAGCATATGTTTTACACAGCGGATGCCCTTCCAGCCACAACCCAGTACTGAGAAACACCATACACTCTCGCATTCACACAAGCACACTTATACACTACGGCCAATTTAGTTTTTACCCAGTTGAAATCGGAATACGGAGCAACCGAAGGAAACATGCAAACTCCACTCAGAAATGCCACCTGGTCTATCAGGGACTCGGACCAGTGACCTTCTTGCTGTGAGGTGACTGTGCTAACCACTGAACTGCCCTAAACATAGTTTATTGTTTTTAAAACAGCAATTAGGAATACTGTTTAATATTAATAAAAAAAATATTAATGAATATGTGTTGCCTAAAGTGTTAACATAAATGCTTTGTTAAAAATGTGTTAAAAGCCCTGTATACTTATAGAGACTGGTTTCTGGAAATAACGCTCCGGTTACTAAGGTAACCCTCGTTCCCTGAGGGGGGGAACGGAAATGCTATGTGGAAAAACTTCCACTATGGGGATTTCATTCAGAAAGCCAATCATCTGAAAGAGTATGTAAACGGGCCAATGAAATGCCAATGAGTTGACAGCTTCAGCTTGCGCACCTGATGCGCGTTGCAATTAATTTACCTATAAGAGCACACTGCGAGCAAAGCCAAAGCATAATTTTTTAGGGGAAGAGACTTTCACCTCAGCAGCTAAGGGGCAATCATTATGGCGAAGGAAGCTAGCGTTCCTCCTGTGAGGGGGGACTGCCCCGTGGCAGTATAAGCATATGGGATCACCTAGTGGGGATCGCACATAGCATAGCGGGCACCTATACCCAGAACACGGGCTGACCAGCGGGCATACCAACAACTTAACGGGCCAGCGCCTGACTCCTCCGCTGAGTCAGATGCTGGGGGCCTCGGAGGAATATCTGCAGGGTTCGCCAAGCAGGGATCTTTACTGACAGAGTGAATAAATATCTCCATGTTAGAGAGAATGGCGCAGCAAGCGTTTTACAACACCTCACCGAATTTCTCATTCACCGCATGAGGAAATTGGCTTCCCTCAAGATTAATAAATCTTGCAATAGGTGTCGCCCAGCCCGCAGCTTTACAATGTCTCTTAGAGAGGTGCCGCGTGCTAATGCCCAAAAGGATGCGCACTTCAAGGAACGCGCTCTCACTCCTGGGGGACACGGCTCGCCCTGGCTTAGATGAGCAAGGGAGATGGGTTCCACTGTTCAATGGGTATGTTCCAACCTCTGTTTGGATACGGCACTTTCCTTCTGCTGATCACTGTAACAGATCAAGAGCTGAGTACGGTCTATATAATATGCAAAGTGTGAAGGACACAGCAAATAAAGGGGCTGGGTCTGCCTCCTCTGTGGGCAGCGCTTGCAGGTTCACTATGTAGCTGAAAAAAGGCTGTAGGAACTTAGGGCACAGCCTTAGCTCCAGCCAACTAAAGGAGGATAGCATCACTCTGATTTGGCATGTTCTGGGTTTCCTTCTCTGGGAAAAAGGTAACCACACAGCGAATAGACTCCACTTCAGGGCGTGGGCACCTGAGTGACAGTGTTAACCACCAAATTGGTGGATCACCTAAGTCCTTCGCGCTCCATCTATGAACCATATGTGAGGCATAGATCTAGGCGCGGTTGCCAAACTGTGCCTATATCCGCTGCTTCCAAGGGATGTTCCAGAGAGGGGCCATCACGAGGAGAGAGTTGAAAGCAGGTCCGATTGGGCCAGAGAGGCGCAATACGAGAGCTGTTCCTCGACCTCCATGACTTTACACGGTATCTGTGCAAGTAGGCTCACTGGAGAAATGCGTATTACGTGTATTACGCGTATTACTCGTATTACAGTGGACTTTGCAGGGTTCGCCAAGTGGGGAACTCAAGCGAGAGCGCACAAATCTCTGAGTTAGAGACAGAAAGGCGCAGCCCATAACAGCTGGCCAGTTCGGGGTGAAGTCTCTGTTTTTCCAGGCGAAACTGCCGTGAGAGCGCATGGGCTGCATAGTTAAGCTCGGTGTGGAAAAATGGAATGCAGCGATTGCACCACGTATGACTCCGGAGGAGCAGACGGCGAGCGAGCTGAGACATGCGGCGAGAGTGGATACCCCTATACGGTTGATATACGCCACCACCGCCATGCTGTCCATCCTGACCAGCACGTGCTGTCGCACTGGTAAAAAAACAGAGTGAATAACACTGCCAACAGCTCTAGGCGATTGATATGCCAATGCAACTGGGTTCCTTTCCACAGGCCCACGGCTGCATGCCCACAACACAGGGCCTCCCAGCCAGTGCTGGAAGCATCTGTCAAAACGACAATATGTCTGGACGCCTGTCTTAGAGGCACTCAGGCCTGTAGGAACGAGGGGTCGTTCAAGGGGCTGAGGGCGCAGCGACACTGCGCAGTGACAGTCACTCGGTGTGTGCTTACATGCCATGCGCCTCTGGGGACTTGATCGTGAAGCCAGTGCTGAAGTGGTCTCATATGGAGTAATCCGAGCGGCGTACACCGGAAGAGCTGGAGGCGAGAGACCGGACTTAAGGCCGATTAATACTTCTGCGTCAAGCGCACACGTATGCTACGGCGCAATCTACGCATGGACGCATAGCCCCTCACCGTAACAGTCGCGACGTTGACGCGCACCTTTCAAAAAACGTAACGCATACGCGTAGCGCAAGCTCTGTGATTGGTCGGCTTGGTAGCGCTGATGAGTGTGGGCAGAGGTGAGAGCCACGCGCCTGATGCAGCGAGTGTTTACAAGTGTGGAGTCCCATGAAGGAGCTGTTGTTTTGTGTTTACCTTATAATTAAAGTTGTTGCACGTCCGCCGGTTCCCGCCTCAAAATGAGCGAATTCGAGCCACTTGTACATTAAGGAAGCGTTTACAAAAAAAAACAAAAAAACAGCAAAGAAACTTGACACAGAGAAACATAAACACCTACTGCCAGCTAGCGTTTCGGAAGTGTAATGCAGAGAAATAAGAAACAGCGCACAGAAGTATAAATGCACGGCTACACGCAAGGCATACGCCGTCGGTTACGGCAATCACTTGACGCAGAAGTATAAACTAGGCTTTAACGGCTATCTGGAACAAGGAGCGCTGGAAGCCTGCGAGGTGCTCGGCAGTGCTGCTGGCAGAAGACCAACACGCCTTGGACAGGAGATGAGGCTGACTCCAGCAGCAACCTCCGATGCAGAGGTGGACATCTGAGCCTCGGTGTCATCAAGTGAGAGGGCGGCCATCCGAGGATGGAGCGCTTCTCTCACCCGAAGCTTGTATGGAGCGCGTGGAGGAGCGAGAGGTCCACAAGCCAGAGGGGGGCAGATTTACTTCCACTGTAACCCTCAGATCTGCCCGAGTGCCCACCACGGAGCGGGGGACAACTGGGGGGGAGGCTCTTTTGCAAGAGCTAAGCGCAATCTTAACTGCGCAACATACATGCCCCCGCAGTGATGGCATGCACTGCCCGCGAGCCCCGCATTAACATGCTGGATCCCCAGACATGAAACGCAGTGCTCGTGCCCATCATCCGGGGACAGGAAACCACCGCATCCATAAACGCACAGTCGGAGCAACGTCTTGAAAAAGATGCACTGCACGACCTTATTGCTCTTTTAGGAAATTTGCAACAATACATACCGCTTTGGAGGACCGGACCCAAAGGACGCCAGGCAAGGGAGAAACCCAGCTCGACCGTCTGCCGCTGCGTGTCACACACTGTGGACCGGGAGATCGCTCTCGTTCACTCTCTGTCGGAAAATCAGCTGGAGGAACCCTTATCGACTCTCTCAGAAGGCTGTTGAAGTCTCTGAAGTGAAAATGATGCTTTGGCTTTGCTCGCACTGTGCTCTTATAGCCAAATTAATTTCAACGAGCATCAGCTGCGCAAACTGAAGCTGCCAACTCATTGGCATTTCATTGGCCCGTTTACATACTCTTTCAGATGGTTGGCTTTCTAAATGAAATCCCCATAGTGGAAGTTTTTCCACATAGCACTGAAGTTCCCCTCCCTCACAGCGGAATGACCCGCCAACTTATTCAGCATATGTTTTATTCAGTGGGTGCCCTTCCAGCCGCAACCCAGTTCTGGCAAAATAACTATATTGTGATTCCTCAAAAAATTATGTGTGACTTAAATGTCCAAAATTGTCCAAGATTTTTTTTTCTTCTAGCTAAAACACCCTTATGGGTGGAACATAATGTAACATTGTTGTCTGTTGTCTACCCCCTGCCGAACAGAGAGCACACGAGTACAAACTGATGGTAGAAATACAGCAGGTGTCTCTTGAACAGCCACTGGAGATCTGCCAGAGATGACAAACATCAGTCTCTACATCACACACACAGACTCACAGAGCACAGCCTCTCTGTTGTCTCAGCTTGGAACGTTTGACCTGTCCAGCTGAGTTAAGTGGTGTGATCCTCATGATCTTTTGACTTTATGAAGATCTTTCCCAGCCCTAAACACATGGAGTCGACACGATATACTGTATTAACCCCTTCATATCCACGGCTCCATTTGAACTCCCAGTGCCTAAAAGGTCAATGTGTCTAGGAAAGGGGGAGGTGTTGAGATAAATTAACCAGGCTAACAGTTGTTTACTATAAAAAATCTAACTTTTGGTTTTCTTTTATAATGACTAAACTTAAGCATGCTTTACTTGGAAATTATATACTGTAAACAAGAATATAGGCAGCACGGTGGCGCAGTGGGTAGCACAATCGCCTCACAGCAAGAAGATTACTATTTTGAGCTCCGGCTGGGTCAGTTGGCATTTCTGTGTGGAGTTTGCATGTTCTCCCTGTGTTCGCATGGGTTTCCTCCGGGTGCTCCGGTGGCCCCCACAAGCCCAAAAACATGTGGTATAGGTGAATTGGGTAAGCTAAATTGTCCATATTGTTTGTTTGTAAATGAGAAAGTATGGGTGTTTCCCAGTGATGGGTTGCAGCTGAAAGGCCATCCGCTGTATAAAACTATGCTGGATAAAAATATGCTGGAGAAGTTGGCAGTTCATTCCGCTGTGGCAACCCCAAATTAATAAAGGGACTAAGCTGAAATGAAAATGAATGAATGAATACAAGAATGTGTGAAATGAATACAGTGATTTAGAGAAAACTCATTTTTAAACGCCATTAAATGTAAACATTTATTTATTTTTCTTTAGCTTAGTCTTTATTTCAGAAGTCACCACAGTGGAATGAACCACCAACTATTCCAGCAGATGTTTTATGCAGCAACCTTCCAGATGACCTTCCAGCCACGACCCAGTCCTGGGAAACACCCATACCACTCATACACTACAAACAATTTGGTTTTATTCAATTCACCTATAGCAAATGTCTTTGGACTGTGGAGGAAACCGGGGAAGTACATGCAAACTCCACACAGAAATGCCAACTGGCCCAGCAGGGACTCGAACCAGTGATCTTCTTACTGTGAGGCGACAGTGCTAACCACTGAGCCACCTTGCCACCCAAATGTAAACATGGTAATACTTAATTAGATGTCTGCAACTGCTATGTGCTTGCTTCAAACAATGTAATCATTAATTACATTGTATTTTTGTGTTCATGTTTTAGAGGTTGGGTCAATTCAACATGAACACAATAGATACACTTTAATCTATGACACTTAATGTAAACATTTCAGCTGTCCTGACAGTCCATTGCAGCCTTCTTAATGTCTGATTTGGTGGCTGCTCTGAACCAGCCAGTATTGAAGAATACAGAACTGACTCAATAACAGCCCAGTAAAACTGTGTCAGAAGCTCCAGTGGCAAATTGAATTTTCTTAGCTGAAGAAGATGATATAACCTCTGCTGGGGTTATATTCTTCTTAGAGAAGCCAAGCTTATTACAGCCAAGCTTCTTATTAGCTTGGCTGTAATAAAAGCAGCTTTAATATATATATTAATATATTAGTTAATATTATTAGCCTCCTTAAGATTTTTATTGTCTACATAACAAACCACTGTTGTCAATTGACTTGCCTATACTGTATATCTAAACATGCCTAGTTAACTTAATAACTTAATTAAGTCTCAGTAATTGATAAACTAAATTTAATAACTAGCAGTTTTACACTCAAGCTGATCTTAAAATTTAGACTAAACACTAAACTTGTAATTATCAGTCCTTTGATGTTTGTCACACACATACACAGTAATAAAACATGTGAAAAGAGTAATAATTTTCACAAACATCTTAAAGTTAGTCTGAGTAAAGCAAAGATGTAAACATCAAGAATTGGAGTGGGGATTTCAAAGCTGTAATTATACAGTATAAGTTCCCTAAACACACAGGTATACTGTAAACTGAGCACAGACAAATTAGACAGCTATGTGCCTACGTGACAAATCTCAGAAGCAGAATTTGACAAGTTTAGACACACAAAGGATGTCACAGAGAATTAACCATCTGTATTTTCACCATGTCTTTTGCTATTGCTAAATGTAAATAAAATAAAATCTTGCACTTGATTTTTTTTTATTGAATCAACTAAATTATTTTCTAGTCATCTCTTTACATCAGTCAAACTGACTAAAAGTTACATTTAAATTAAATAAAATAATAAAATTAATTCAAATAAATAAAAGTTACATTTTGTATAATTTAACAAAATGTGATTGAAACCTGATTAACTGATTAAAATTAAAGTAACAAAACATTTGTTTTAACTTTTCGTCATCATTTTTAAAGTGTAAAAATGTACACAAAAGTTCTATAAAACTTTTCTTAAAATAAAATTCTTAAAATAAATGCCAACATGTGGGGCTCCTACTTTAAATTAAATAAAAGTAAATAAATAAATACATAAATTATTGAATATTTTGATTCATTTTTTATGAAAATAAGCATTTTAAACAAACCAATTAATAAATATGATGTTTGAATATAAATGTTAGACTAAAGTATAAATTCTGTGTAAGCATAATGACTTTTAGTGATCATTATGGTTGAGCTTTAGCCTGAGATCATTTTCCAAAACAAACAAACAAAAAAAAAAAAAAACAAGATTCCCACACGTTCACTTACACACAAAACAAATCACACAAACCACAGCTGGATTTTAGTCAAGAGTTTCTATTAGGCTGTGACTCTACAAGGTAAACTGTAGCCAATACTTTTGGCATCTTACATAAGTTTTGTCATCAACAAAACCCCAAAGCAAACGTCTCTGTGTCACAAGACTTGGCAGAATGGAGGCATCTGTTCAATATGAAATCCAGGAAATGTTTGTCGATTCCCAGAATACAATCATGGGGTAGAGAGCGGTTTGGGTTTGGCACAGTGTTGGTTTGGCATAAGATCTGATGATTGACATGTTTGGGATCATCAGGTTCAAAACATCCCTGTATGCCAGTACAATGTCAGTCACTTGCTTAATGAAAAAAAGGGGGTAAGTTAATGTGTTTTTAAATCTAGAGCAAACTAAAGAATTGCTTCAATTAAAAATGACAATAAAAAAAGAAAAAAAAGGTTTAATTATTTTGATAATGTTGTAAATAATGTTCTATTTTGGTGGCACGGTGGCTTAATGGTTATCACTGTCACCTCACAGTAAGAAGGTCACTGGTTAGAGTCCCGGCTGGGCCAGTTGACATTTTTTGACAGTTTGCATGTTCTCTCCGTGTTCACATGGGTTTCCTCGGGATGCTCCGGTTTCCCCCACAGCCCAAAGACATGTGTTATAGGTGAATTGAATAAACTAAATAGGCTGTAGTGTATAAGTGTTAATGAGTGTGTATGAATGTTTCCCAATACAGTGTTGCAGCTGGAAGGGCATCTGCTCCGTAAAACATGTGCTCACTGTAAAACCTAACAGTCAACTTTATCAAATGAAATGAGTGTAGTTAACTCAAAATTTACTGAAAGTTAATTCTACTCATTTGAAAAGAGTTTTGAACTCAGTGTTGAAGGTAACGAGTTAATTAAACACATTACTTCAACTTAAACGGAGTAAGTTCACAGTACTCATATGGATTCGCTTTCGAACTCAAATGGTTTGTAGCAATTGGTTTCCTCAAATGGTTTGAGTTGCCTTAACTTATTGGGTTTTACAGTACTCAGTTGGTTTGAGTTCTCTTTATTTATTGGGTTTTTCTGTGGTCAAATTGCTTCATTTACTCAAATGGATTAAGTTGACAGTACTCATTTGGATTAGTTATGGAACTTAAATGGATTGTTGCAATTGGTTTCCTCAAATGGTTTGAGTTACCTTAACTTATTGGTTTTTATAGTGCTGGAATGTTTGCCGGTTCATTCCGCTGTGGTGATCTCTGAAATAGAGACAGCAGAAGAAAAATGAATAATGTTCTCTTTCTTGCCCAGATCAACCATTTTCCTTTCAGAACTCTGTCTGCAAAAATGACTTGTATTCATTTTATCTTGCAGTGTTGTTTGACCCTCGGAATGCCAGCAGCCTTTGACCAGCATTTTATGAATGAACAAAGCACCAGAGTTTCAGCTCACCATTTTGGATGGCCTGAGGAAAATTAACAGAAAATGTGTGAACCATCGCTTTAACAGTTAACCAATGGGTTTGTTGGTCAAGCTGCTTTACAAAAAAGCGTAAGTCTTAAAGTAGCAGTTTCTTGTCATGTGAGTGGTCAAGTAATGGAACCTTAATTTAGAGAATTTGAGTGAGGTCAGATGTCTCTGGTTAGGCAAGTCTGAATACCGAAACACAACTAAAGAGCATTGCTGGCCTTTTTTGTTTCATTGTTTTGCAACTGTAGAGCCAAAAGAAAACTGTAAATGACGAGGTGTCAAAAAACATGAGTTACGTTAGCAGGGACAGTTCACCCAAAAATAAACAATTGCTCACTATTTACTCACCCTCAAAGTTATAAACCTTTATGAGATATTTTAAAGAAAGCTGAAAACATTGAGAGCAACACGGTGGCTCAGTGGTTAGCACTGTCACCTCACAGCAAGAAGGTCGCTGGTTCGAGTCCTGGCTGGGTCAGTTGGCATTTCTGTGTGGCGTTTGCATGTTCTCTCTGTGTTGGCATGGGTTTCCTCCAGGTGCTCCAGTTTAGCCCACAGTCCAAAGACATATACTACACTCTCAGAAGTAAAGGTACACTGGGGTGATACCTATTCAAAAGGTACACATTTGTACTTGAAGGGTCCATATTGGTAGCTCAAAAGTATATATTAGTACCTACAAATTTAAGGAGGAACACTTTTGTACTTTTTAGGTACCAATATGTACCCTTGAGGTATTAATATGGACCTTTTAGGTACAAATTTGTACCTTTTGAAAAGGTACCACCCCAGTGACTATTACATACCTTTATTTCTGAGAGTGTAGGTGATTTGAACCTAGCAAGCATTTTTTGTTTTTAAAAGATGCGTAATAGA
The DNA here is from genome assembly GCA_903798205.1 of Danio tinwini. NCBI lineage: Eukaryota > Metazoa > Chordata > Actinopteri > Cypriniformes > Danionidae > Danio > Danio tinwini. The sequence continues at coordinate 2,823,848 of CAIGQZ010032465.1, read as the reverse complement.
TGTCTAATAGATGTTTAAACATAGTCGTATAGGCCAAAGCTAGACCTGTCATCAAATAAACAGAAATGAATGACTACACAGATAAAGTTCTGTCTAATCAGTCTATTTGATGACTAGTCTAGTTTTGGGCTATTCCTATATGTCTATTAGATTTTCACTGACAGCCCGAGTTTAGCCTTGTTTTAGCCAAGCTGTCTACGTTTAGATGTCTATTAGATGTCTATTAAACACAAAATTGTTTGCTGGGAATAAGCTAAATTGGCCATAGTGTATGAGTGTGAATGCAAGAGTGATGGGTGTTTCCCAGTGCTAGGTTGCGGCTGGAAGGGCATCCACTGTGATAGATAAGTTGGCGGTTCATTCCCCTGAACAATAAATGGACTAAGCTGAAGGAGAATGATTGAAAACATTGACTTACAAAGTATAGGAAAAGCTAATATAAATGGAAGTCAGTGGTTACAGTGGGTTTGAGTTGAGCCATTCTTTTTACTTATTCTTAGTACAGTTAAAGCATTTAACTTAATTTCAGGATGTTTCCTCTCAGTTGAAAATTAGTAACATAGTAAACAGTGGAATGACACGTCAAATGCAAAACTTTTTTCAGAATTTTTATCACATCCGGAAATTTACTTTTGTCATCACACATCTCAGACACCAAGTGGTCAACATATTGAGATTCTTGTCCAAAAATCTGCCATGTTCTAAGCAATCAAGCCATGTTAAGAATGCAATGAGACAGCAAAGAAGTAACTCTGTTTCAAGTTGTTTTTGTTTTGTTTTTTTTATTCCTGATTGTTCTTTATGTTTCAAGATTGATCAAATTGTACCAGTGGTGGGAACACAGGTGATGATATTTATTTCATTATTATATTGTTTATTTACATTATTTAATGTCTGATTTGTAAATGTAAATTTAATTAAATCATTTTCAAATATTTTATTGCATATTGAATATTGCAATATTTGGCTTGCTATCGCATATCTTTTTTTTTTTTTTCAAGTTTTTAAGGTTGGGATATTCTTCAGCACATCACTTATTGGGATAAACACCAGTTAAAACACTGGCTCAGGTAACTCCCCATAGATGCCAATTTGAAAAAAAATTACTCTCAAATATTTTGATAAAAAAATTAAATGGCTTTAAACATTGGTACATCACCAACAAGCATCATTAAAATGTTAAGATCTTGATTTCTCCTCACATGCTAACATTTTACTTTGACAAGCGAAAAAAAAACAAACAACAAAAAAAAACACAAGTGTTAACCACATATGCTTCTCATTTTCATGGTCCAGCAGAATTGATGTGTAGCTCCAAAATTTATGGTTACACGACAATATTTTGAAATGGTTACCTAGATACAAGGGTAGGTCAACATACCCACTGGCTCATCTTACCCCACTCTCCCCTATACGGTAAGGTTTAGCTTTGTACAGTATCTAAAAAAAACATTACGCCTATCGATTCACAAAGCAAACCTATAAGTGTGTTGTTTATAAGATGCTTGCCTATTCCCGTCAAGAGCTACAAAAAAGTAGGCCTATTTTTGGTAAACAGGCTGTAGTATAAATTAGTTTGTAGCGCTCTCTGCTGCACACGGGTGGAATAACACGTTGTTTACTCCAGTTGGCTTAAATGTGGGCTTTAAACAAAAGCCAGGACTGGAGCGAGAGGAAAGAGAACAGAATGTGCTATTTAATATGGAACAGGGCCTCCTCATCACCATAAACAAATTATTTATGCTGGCCTTCAAAAAACATGCAAACTTGAAATAAAAACGCAGTTACATGCAGTCCCTGCTTATTGGAAAAATATAAACTTAGGCCCGTATAGGGGTTTAGGTGGTTCGAAAGACCCACCCCTCATTGACAAAGGTCCAAAATTTGTCCCATACATGAGGTCATTTGCTCTATTTTGACTGCTATGCCATCATAAATTGTGAAAATATCCCATTAAAAAGGCTTTAAGTCCAAGTGGAATCTTCATCGCTTTGGTGTGACTTCAGCTAATCAGTTTTGGCAAATGCAAACAATTATTTTTCATGAGTCCAACA
>CAIGQZ010032465.1:2718611-2734105 GCA_903798205.1 Danio tinwini | reverse complement strand
TATTCAGCTCCTATTTTATTTTATTCAGCTCCTATTTCATTTTTTTTATCTCCAATTTCATTTTTTTCAGCTCCTATTTAATTTTTTCAGCTCCTTTTTCTTTTTTTGAGCTCCTATTTCATTTTTTTCATCTCCTATTTCATTTTTTCAGCTCCTATTTAATTTTTTTCAGCTCCTATTTCATTGTTTCAGCTCCTATTTCATTTTTTTTATCTCCTATTTCATTTTTTCAGCTCCTATATATTTTTTTCAGCTCCTATTTTGTTTTTTCAGCTCCTATATATATATTTTAGATCCTATTTCATTTTATTCAGCTACTTTTTTTTTCTTTCAGATCCTATTTCATTTTTTTTCAGCTCCTATTTCATTTTTTAGCTCCTATTTAATTTTTTTTCAAATCCTATTTCATTTTTTTCAGCTCCTATTTCATTTATTCAGCTCCTGTTTCATTTTTTCAGCTGCTATTTAATTTTATTCAGCTCCTATTTAATTTTTTCAGCTCCTATTTCAGTTTTTCAGCTCTTTCATTTTTTACAGCTCCTATTTCATTTTTTCAGCTCCTATTTCATTTTTCTCAGCTACTATTTCATTGCTTTTCAGCTCCTATTTCTTTTTTTTCAGCTCCTATTTCAGTTTTTTCAGCTCCTATTTCTCTTTTGGACAAAATCCAAAAATGCTATTTCAGTCGATAATTTTTAGTGACGGGTATTTCAATGCATCCTTACAAAATATGCAAAAAAAACTGTAAAAGTAAGCAAGCACAACTACAATCCCCCACTGACTTAAGGTACGAAAACCATTTCAAAAATGCATTTTGTTAGTATTACTATGTGCGCTTTTTAACAAGACTTGAGGAGAACTATGTACACAGCTGAGTTTCCAAAGCTCAGATGGGAATTTGTTGGCTGGTCGTACCTCACATGAGAGCTTTGACCACAATGACAGCCCAAGTCTGACTGGACCACCATCACTGGGACAGAATCCAGCAAGTATGCACATTAAGTCTTCAGCATTCTGAACATAACATCTTAAGATGTACATGAATTGAGCACTGTGTTCCTTAATGACTGGGTGGCGGCATGGGTTACAAAGTTCTCAGGAGAACAAGCTATTTTTTAACCCTGCTGTCCCCACAATGTTCTTCTGGCAGGTCTATTATCTCTTCTTCACACGGCCTGATTGCTAAGCGATGGTTGGGCCTAAAACTGTGCCTTGTTGTACTCTACTAACACAATAAGGCTGTTGAGTCCTGGCACACAGAACACTGAAAGGACAATGAAGACTGTGCTATCAGAAAGTGGACGCACTCCAGCTTGTAAACGGAGAGATTACGGATAGACAGCAAAACATTGTAGACTGAGGTAACCAGTTTAACAGCACCTTCATGTAGGCTAATCTCCATGAACCTGATGCTATCAGACAGACAGGCTGAAGCGTGGGGAAGAAGGGAGACAGCCTCTCTCACAGTGACGCAGGGCTTTGGGAACAGAAAGAAGGGGGTGAGGAGGGTTGACAGAGGTGAACGTGCATGTGTTTGTTTAAATGGAGAGCTCGGAGTCAGAAAAAAAAAGATTTCCACCCACATTCAATTGGCAAACTGCAACAATCGCTTTAGCGCTGAGTGTGAAGGTAATTCTATCGATAAGAGAACATTAAGAAACTTAATTATGACAGAGTAAAGATGAGAGATTGCGGAGTGAATACCTCAGAGGTGTCAGGTATAAGCGATTACAGAGGTTGTTTTATTTACACTGTGTGCTCGGGGCATTTAGTCTGTGAGTCACAGGCTGAACGTTTCTCCCATGTCTCCAGAGAGTCTCGGACTGAGGGAATGAAGAAAAGAGGTGAAAAGCAAATGCACACCTACGTACATCCCTGACACATCCGGGACAGTAAAGGAGTGGTCACATTTACTGATGATCTGCAATCATTTTTGAGGTCAAAATCCACACAGATGTGGTTGAAGTTAGTCACGCAGAGTCACCAACATTAATCTGCTCGGTTTGAAAGTGAGTTCTGTATGATGTTTTAAAGCTCTGTATTATTGACTGTCCTTTTTAATGCACTTTCCTGAAATCATGCTATTGTTACCTGCCCATATTATGCTATTTCAAAAGTTCTTCATTTTTAGGGTTCAGACAAAAGGTTTACATTAGGGGTGGGATAAGATGCATATCAACAAGACAAGAGACTGGGTTCATGAGAACGAAACAAGACCACATACTTAGACTTTAAAGAAATCTTCAATGATAGAATATGTTGAGAAACATAGATACATTTTGAATTCAACTTGTTCTTTATAACATGAAACTTCTGTTTAAAAAAATTATGCAGTAAAAAACATATATACACTGCAAAATGTTTTCCCACAAACTCAATTAACAGGCAAGTAATTGAACAAATATTATAAATAGTATAAACAAAAATAAGGGCATCAAGGTGGCGCAGTGGGTAGCACTATCTCCTCACAGCAAGAAGGTTGCTGGTTTGAGCCCTGGCTGGGTCAGTTGGCATTTTTGTGTGTAGTTTGCATGTTCTCTCCATGTTTGAGTGGGTTTCCTCCGGGTGCTCTGGTTTCCCCCACAGTCCAAAGACATGCGGTATTGGTGAATTGAATAAACTAAATTGGCTGTAGTGTATGAATGTGTAATGAATGAATGAATAAACAAAAATAAATAATAACAAAAAATATTTTAAGTGCAATCAATAACCACAATAATTAGCTATAATCAAAGTCAGAACTTGACCTTTGGAAGCCTGAAGTGCAATGGCACTATAATACCACTTTTGTAGAGATTACGTGATAACACAGTGCCACAAGATCTTGTCACACCCCAGTTTTACATGCATTCTGATCCAAAATGCTTTCATTTTTTTACAATACACATCCCCTAATTTCTTAAAAAGTCTTAGCTAAAGATATATTCTTTGTATAAGAATGTGTTAAAAAATTGACACAATTTTTTTTTTTTTTTTACTTTGCCACAATGATTGTCTAAACTTTAGGACATTAAAGATTATTTAGATTTCACTAATACTATGTGCCATCATTTCTTAAATGTATGTAGGAGTTTGTATGCATATGAGACTGAAATATCAGATACACTGTAAAAAATTGCTGTGATTTTAACAGTAAAAAGTTTTTAAAATGCTACAGTAAAAAGCTGTTTCTTACTATACGGTGAATAACTGTAAATTGACTTTGCCTAAAGTCCTTGCATGACACTTTACTTTTTATTATTACTATTTTTGTTGGACAAAAACATGAACATTAGTGTTTAACTTTGCATCTGATGTTTATTTATTAATTTTCTTTTTGTGCCACCTTATCCAACATATGTTTTACACAGCGGATGCCCTTCCAGCAGCAACCCATTGCTGGGAATATTCACACTCATTCACACACCATGGTCAATTTTAGCATACCCAATTCACCTGTACCACATGTCTTTGGACTGTGAAGGAAACCGAAGCACCTGGAGGAAACCCACGCGAACATGGGGAGAGCATGCAAACTCCACACAGAAATGCCAACTGACCCAGCCAAGATTTGAACCAGCAACCTTCTTGCTGTGAGGCGAACGTGCTACCCACTGCGCCACTTCGTCACCCCTGCATCTGATGTTAATAATATTTATTGGCATTAATTTAGTGTCAAGTGTTCCCATGATGGTGTTCGCTATCTGTGTGAATGACACTGAGCCAGTTACATATTTTTCTCTGCTTGTAGAAAAGCTGTTTGAGATGAGCTTGTAACTTCATGTAACTCATGTTTATCACCACCTGCTTTTGATGGTGTTTTTGTCTGTGTATTACAATGGTACAATGTAAATGGTAATGCTTGGTATTAACATATAAATTATCAAAATACGGTAGGTTACTGTAAACTTTTCTCTACTGTATTTTTAATGGTAACATTCTGGAAACCACAGCTGCCAGTTTTTTACCGTCAAGTTTACAGAATATTTTTTCAGAAGTGTACTTAAGCTTTTCAACTTTTTGAGTTTACATGACACCTATACACAGTTACACTCTTTTGTTCTCTTTCTCTTTCATTATTTTTCTTATTTATTTATCATGCACTACAATCTTTAAAGCTTTTCAGACCTTTTACATTAACAGATGCTACACTATAACACTGTATTAAATATACATTGTGAAAAAGCATAATGAGGCTCTTTAACAGCTCACAAATAACTAAATGTCATTATGTCTAACGGCCTTGAAATTCTCATAGCAAAGCTGTTTTTTTTTTCTTAGGAGGTAAAAACAGTCAGTACCTAACTATACTATTAGCAAACATCCTGCTGACAATGCTGAGAGCTATGTTTAGATAAATATGAAAGGATGTGCTGCATGTTTCCTCTCAACAAATACAAAGAAAGCAGCAATTGAATAATGAAGTTTGATCACTGTCAATTAGAACCTTTTAGCTTCAGTTTTCCAACAATTCCATATAGCTGTCAGCTTTCCAGTGTTTATTGTTTTCACTCATGGTTGCTTGACCTTGACAAACTGAGCAGAAGTGATGAATTGTTCAGCACACCTACCTACTATATTATGTAATAACTGTAGACTAATAGCAGTTGAAAAGTGTTTACCAGCTGAAGTGAATTTTTCCAGAAGGTTTGCTTTAGTAAACTATTTCAAACACCCAACGAACCCCAAACAAACGTTGTTTAGGCCCCAATTTGTTCTGAATGACGTCAAACCAGTCCTTTCTTTCACATCCAAAAAAAGAAGCAAAAAAGAAGAAACAAGTGTTAGAAACATTATTTAAAAAGCTAACACTGTCATCAGATCTTTAACAGCTTTTCAACTGATACAAAAATAAAAAAGTTCCAGCAGAAATGTTATGAAACAACAGGAAAATAGCTTAAAAAAACAGAGGGGCTGTTCTGTATTTTGATGTTCTGACAGGTCACATGAGAAGAAAAAAAAAACACTGGCAAGGAAAGAGTAAATGGAATGTTATAAAGCAATGTACAGATTAAAATAACAAAAAAAATCTCATAAAACCTGATCGTGTAAATAAAGGCAATGTGTGTTATAATTCAAACCAATGAACCACAGCACATGTCATTAAAATCATCTTCTGCAAGTGAATAAAAATTAGTGGTGGGCCGTTATCGGCGTTAATGTGCTACGTTAACACGAGACTCTTATCGGACGATTAAAAAATATTGCCGTTAATCTATTTTCAAAGTTGGGTTGGGAGCTGGGTCTATTCTATGCAAGCTATGATGACTTTCACCTTGATATTTTAGCACGGATGTATACCTGGCAGAATTGCACTGTAGGTGGCGAGAATGAGTCTTCGAACCTTTGTGTATACTTACTATGAAATTACCACATCAAATGTGACGTGCTAACATGGATGTAGTTCACTACCGTGAATCTGATTAATGTTAGCTCCACATCTAACTATCAGGCACCTGTAGAGTTTATGCGTTTGAGTAAAACCTATGAGCAATTCCAGCGTTATGGATGTGACATTTGCAGTAAAAACTCAAAACATAAATTCACATAGAAAGTATATGGTAACATTAATTGAAACATCTGTTTATATTTTCCAAAACAAATAACTACAGAGTTATAGGAGCAGAAAAATATCAATCTGTACAATTTTTTTATACATTAAACATGGAAAATAAATATGCGTTATGGATGTGACAATAAAAGTTAAGGAGTTTACAGTATACAATATACTCTGTAGAAATTCTGTCAATTAAACTGCACAACCCAAAATAAATAATGCTAATCAAAAGGATAAGAGTTGGCTCACTATAGAACATTAATGATTGATTTTATTTTATTTGACATTTTTTGGATTTATGAGGAAAAAACTCTGTTATGGATGTGACATTTCTGCGTTATGGATGTGACAGATGTGAAATTGCCACTTGTATGATTTTGGTAAATCAAATATTATTGTTTGAAAACATTAACAGATTTTTGAGTATTTTTAAAACACTGTTAAATACTTGCTTGTACAAAAAATGCAGAAACTGTTTCTCTATTTTAGCGAAAAATACAAATTTTTCATGGCAAGGTTGACATTTGCATGGAATTGCTCCTATACAAATAAAACGAAGCGGGTGCTTTTTAAAATGAATGGCGGTGAATAAAAGTCAAACCGGCGAGCCATCTGAAAAAAGCCCTTCTGAATCAAATCAACAGGATGCTGTTCTGGACCTTTCACTTACTTCGAAGACCCTACTGACTATGCTTACATGGACATCTGTAATCTAGTTATTTGCCTTAATAGACAATAATATAATAAAGGTGTTTACGTAAAGTGCTTTCATGTAAGAGTTTCCTGTAATTTTGGGTGACTTTAACTGCAGTTCGGCAGTTTCACTTTAACTCACGAACATTTCATTCATTCAAATAAGGAGCAATGACTGGTAAGAGTGTTATGGAATTTAATAACGCACGCCAAATGGAAAAAAAAAAAGAAAGAAACTTCTGCATTTCGTGATGTGTTTGTGTGTGTGTGTGTGTGTGTGTGTGTGTGTGTGTGTGTGTGTGTGTGTTGTGTGTGCGGTCCTTTACTGACAGCTGCGTGTGTGGATCTTGTCGGAAAATATGGCAAAAAGTCCTACATGACGGTAATAATTTGATTGTGATGTTTACCTCAATAATGCCACTAATGTATGCATACTCCACGTCTTAATTCAATTTCTGTTTATTTCAGTTATGACTTTAGTCAGATTAAGGTAATCAAAAACCGCTGTTTCAAACTTATGTAGGCCTACAGTTCAAAATTCATGTTTAACTGAATAAACAGTTAGTAAACACAAGTAAATCTTATTTAACATCATTTATTTTCATCACCAATTATCATAGTAGAACAGTTTCTCAAGCAGTTTGTGATGCATTTTGGAAAACAGGAGATGAGCCCTGGGTCTAATGCGCCACCTGGCTTGAGAAACCTCTTCTCCAAGACTTACTTTTAGTCGTTATTTAGGTAGCACACATTTTCTGAATGCCTTCGGCAGAATTCAAATGAGCCATTTTAATTTAGATTCTAGATTTTTTTGCCCACCTATACTTAAAATATAACAGTTTAATAACAGAGCCAAGAAATCCTTTGTATGCTTATAGTGAATATAAATGTGGTGTAAATGCCACAAAATACTCTCAACACATCCTTTTCTTTAAAAAAGGCACTGCAAAGAAATTAAATTGAGCTAATTTCTGGACATATTAAAAAGGGAAATGTAAAGCATATGATAAAAAAAACACCATGAAATCTTAAGCATTATATTTACTGTCATTTCATTGTTCATGGGATCATGGCAACATAAGTGCATTGGAAATACAAGCTTTACAGCATAATACAGCCTACAACTCCACAGAAACTTACTTAAAAATACATTTGACTGCAGTTAGGTAAAATGAATGCTATGGGTCAACGTCAACAACTTATGTGCCTTTTCACACTAATGATGTTTACAGGGACATATTATTGACAACTAAAGGATTATCTTTGTGCAGTTCTTTTTACAACCCCAAATAAATATCACAACTTAACAGTGTCAATGATTTGTAACCAAATACGTTTGCGGTGGCTACGGTGGCTATTTCTGCTTCAGCTACATTATTGCGAAGCTATTTCATGTGAAATATATAAATACATTTAAAGCATGTTTTCATCAGCTGTATTCAACAGACAGCTAGCATTTTATATTCTCTTTTGCAATAATTGGTATAATAATTTTAAATTTTAAGAAATACTGATGAATACGGTGGCCGAGAGAGCTTAACATGCTGCAATTAAAGAAAACACATGCAATTACAAGAAACGCCAGCAAATTAAGAAAAGATCTTCATTCGTTTGACAGCACACATGCTGAAAATCGTCACAACGCAAAACACATTTAAAAAAAAAAACACTGTATTTTCACACAACACAAACAAATTATGAAAACGCGTTGCATTTTCTCACAACACTTTTAAAAAGCCCGGAACACAATGGAAATGTTTTAAGGACACCCTAAAATGTGACGGACCAAGCTATTAAGGTTATGGTTATTTAGGCTAATACTAATAAATACAAGCTAATACTAAAGACAGGGGAATCGGGATATTAAAATAAACAAACAAAAAAACTCACCCTTTAAAGATCACCTACAACTTTACTGAACAATAGTCACAGCATAGTGGCGTCCGTCATGTTTTGGGTCCCTTTGAAACATTTCCGTTGGGTTTTGTTCTTTTTGCTTTGTGAGAAAATGCAGTGTGTTTTATTAATTAGTTTGCATTGTGAGGATTTGCAGCAAAGGTGTTTTTTGTAATTGCATGTGTTTTCTTAAATTGCAGAACGTTAAGTTCTCTCAGTCACCATACTGTACATATCTCATGTGTTGACAATGCAGCTATGAAGCATGTTTGACTGGAACACATTGAGGTCAGATATGAGGCATTTTGCTGAAATTCCTAAAAAGTACCAAGAGCAATGCATATTTTTGCAAAAAAAAAAAAAAGCTAAGGCACATATTTCCAATGCGTGGCTGGGTCATGTTATTTAAACTTTTTTTTTAAACCAACCATGCATAATACACCTACTATCTTGAGATGTTACAGTTAATAGAAGACAATGATTTTAAAACCTCTCTTATTTCCAGTTGTTGGCACAGTCATTCCCAGGATTCAGCGTGTGTGAGCTGGTCAGACTTTGATGCCGCGAGTAAAAGTGCAGCGTCACAATGCCTTTGATCTCTCAGTCACCAAACACAGACATCAGACCTCTCCCTCCTCACACATTCCTTAAGCCGGCCCGCACACAATTCTGCCCAATGCAATGTGCATAAGCCAGGTGAGAGACTTCAGAGACATCGGCTTCACTTTCAAGTGCATGAGCATCTCACCACATCTGTACAGCAGAACGAGGGCCAAACAAGAGAATCACCATCAAATAAGCGGCGAGGAAGGATGTTTGCATTGGGATGGGCTGCCCTTTCTGAGGTATAGCGGGGCAGGAAATGGGTCGGCACAGTAGGGAGAGTTCAGTCAGGAACAACCAGATGCAACATCAATGAATAAACCCACCATCTGCTTCTATTAATACACCAACATGGCATAAAGAGAGAGACGGGTGGGGGAGAAAACTCAGACCTGCTGAAGACGTCTGTTTGCTTTTAGACCTCAGCTATTGAGTGAGACAATCTGGCATGAAATGCTAATAAAATGGATTGAGGGTGTGTGTAGTTTGAAGTGGCCTCAACTGGCCTTTTGTAAGCATATTTTCACCCTGAATTCTCTTACTATGTTTTAGCTTTTTATAAGGCTTCACCATTTGCTTGACCCTTAAAGTAAGCATTGAATGAAAAAGGGTTGCTGCTTGGGATGAAATAAGTATACACTTTATAGTTGTTAATGTGATACAGTTGAACACCAAGGTACAGCAGAAATGCCTACAAAAAAAACTTTTGAAGTAAAACTGCAGAGCAACAGCAGTATATAGAAGTATAACTGCAATAAAATTAAGTACAATTGCAAAACTGCAATACAATGAAGTATAAACACAGTTCAAATACAGTACACTAAAGCTCAACAGCAGTATAAGTTGCAGTAAACTGGAGTAAAAACAAGTAAACTCTGTCTTTGCTGAACTTGTGCTGCTGAAGTCTAATATGCCAATGGTGTGATAAGAACTGTACTGCACTTGTGTTTGTATTTTCTTTTCAGGGATGTTTTTTGGATTCAAGTAATTGTCTAATCAGAATTTTAAGAGTTTATTTGCAAAAACAAATAATAAAAATGACTGCAGTAAACTGAACAGTACAACAGCAGTAGCCTATGTACAAGCATAACTGTGGCACGATTCAATACAACTGCAAAATTGCAGTATAATGCGGTATAAACACAGTTAACTAATGCAATAAAGTTCAACAGCAGTAAAAATCAGCAGAGAGGGCCAATATACCAATGTTATATAATTTATTGCACTTAGTAAGTATTAAATAAGCACTTTAGTGTTATTATGTATTGTAGATGTAGATGATTGTAGATGTATTTCTTTAGTTAGTTATACTTCTGAAAAGTGCAATACAATATATATTGTGGTAGTATTTTAGCAATACAACTGAAGTACTGAAACCTCATTTGGGAACCATTGTCCACCGAGCAGGAAAAGTAGTACAGTAGTTGTACTGCAGTTGAATTGTAGGAGTATTTCAGTAGTATTGCAATATCGGTATGGCAGTTGTACTGTAGTAGTATTTCAGTAGCATTGCAGTAGTTGTACTGCATTATAGTAGTATCACTTTAGTGCTGTTGCAGTAGATGTACTGCAGTTGTACTATAGTAGTACTTGAGTTGAATTACAGTAGTTGTACTGCATTTGTACTGTAGCAGTACTTCAGTTGTACTGCAGTAGATGTGTTGCAGTTGGTTGTATTGTAGTACTTCAGTTTTATTGCAGTAATACTGCAATATACTTAAATAATGCAGTTTTTGGTGTCCAAATAAAAAAACCTGCACGTTTCAGAAGTTAAATAAAACTGCAGTATTTCTTTAAAAAAACTGCAGTACTCTTTATTTTTTTAAAACTGCAGTATTTTTTTGGTATAAGGGCAACACAGACTAAAATACAATAAAATAGAAAATGTCAATGTTAGTTTTGCCCTCTCTACTTATCAAAAACTGTAACACCGCGTTTTACTACTCCAGTTTTCTAACAGCATGCTTGAGAAAATGTGAAAAAAAAAAACAATTTAGATTCAATTTTAGCAAACCTCACAATAACTACTGAGAATGATGCTTGTTACAGTATAGCAATGCCGAAATTTTCATCAATGTTGCATTTCGGCACTCTAAGCCAAAAAAAATTTAATGTCATTTGTATTTAAATCACATTACACATTATAATGCTTTAAAGCAGGGTTGCCCAAACTTTTTCTTATGAAGGGCCAAAAACCAAACTTGATTAAGGCTAGTGAGCCGAAGGTAAATACAGTATAGTTGCCATGGGTGATTTCCTAATTTATATTTATATTAAATTATATTATTTTATATTATATTATTATATTATTATTAATAATATTTAAAATTGACTAGAAAACATTGCTTTATATTAACTAATACAATATTTTTTTTACATTTTATAATGAACTTGTTTACCATAAAGTGTCAATCTGATAATATAATTTATAACAAAATGACACTAGTTTTTGCCTTGATTTGCTCGCCAATGTCTTCTGCGTAGTCCTCTATCCATCGAAATGGTATTTACAGTTTTTAAAATCAGATTAATTTACAACATTTAATTATTAAAACATTTAATTTGTTTGCTTTTTTTGTAGCTCGGCAAGAAAAACAAAAAAAATTAAATAAAAATGTTATGCCAAATTTGAAATAATGATCATTCTCACTTTCTTCTCAGATGGGATGGTGGGCCAAATCAAAGGTTACAATGGGCCAACTTTAGGCCAACAACAAGAACAGTTGATGTAAGTTAATAAAATCTTTCCAAATAGAGATATTTAAACCATCTGGTGAAATTAAGATTCATATCGCAATATACATAGTGGCAAAACAAAATATCGGAATGTCAGATTTTTCCAATACCATGCAGGCCTACTGCACACAACACACTTTAGTTCCCACTATTAAATACTTGCTTATTAACTGTTTATTATTAAGATATATATTTTAAATGTACTAAAGTAATGAAGTTTTTTTTCCTTCCAACTCTAGATAAAATACATGTTTAAGTCGATGCAAAGAAGTTGCATAAGTGCCTATGAGACAGCATATCATTTCAGATGTGGTGTTTTGAAGTACTCTGGAAACCTTAACTGGTTCAGCTGGGTTTATTTAGGGTTGGAGCTAAACTCTGCAGAAACTGAACTGGACACCCTGTTCTAAGTCAGACAGAGTAAACACTGTCAAAACAATTTGTTGTTTTGGAAGTTCTGTTGAATAATTATCCCATAACCTCATGAAATATTTAATCTCCATGAGTCATTGGCACCATTTTTACCTGTGTTTAAAGATGCATTTCCACCTATCTCAAGGGTGTCCAATCCTACTCACGTACCGTAGGACTAACGTACAGATTTTGGCTCCAACAACATTACCTATCAGCTTAAGTCTGGAGGACAGCAGAACCAGTTTGGGTACTTTATCCGATCACGTGGATGACAGGTTTTTAAATCTCGGCCCCTTCTAATGGCAGTCAAAAATGCAACCAGATTGCTTTTGCAGAACACAAGTTCATGAATGTGTTTGAAGTTACAAAAGACTTACTTATTTCTTGCTGACCTAATATGTGAGCATTATGGGATTTGTTTTTTTAAAAGCACAAAAAGAAATCCTTTTAACCCTGCAATATTATATATACACACCAATTACAGCTGAAACTGCCATCATCTTTAATTCTATTTCCATTCACTTCATTTCTAGCTCGCTCGTAAACAGCATAATGGGCCCTGTCATACACCCGGCGCAATGCGACACAACGAAATTGTTGTTTGCTAGTTTCAGCTCGACGCAAGTGTCATTTTGATGTTTTTCACCACACTGTTTAAATAGCAAATGCATTTGCGCTCATATGTGCGCCCATAGGCATTCCGGTCTAAAAAAGGAGGTGTTTCTAGTCTAAAAAAGGAGGTGTGTTAAGGCGCATTGCTATTTTGAGGAACTAAAATAGACTGCACAATAGACCAGCTGAGAGGAGGCGCAGATCGCGTTAGATGTGCGCCTCGCTCACACATTGCTTAATACACACGGGATGTACAGCAACACGCAAATAGCTTTACAAATGAAAAAGAAATAAAGGATTAAAATATTACAAAAATTATTACTTTCTACATAAATACAAAAACTACTGCTTTCATGCCTTCATCTCGGGGGGCTTTTTCAGTTTATTAATGACAATTAGCTTTTGTAATGTAAATATTATTATTAGTAGCATTAATTAAATGCATATTTATATTTGTTTTATTAAAAACAAGCTTAGATTTGCCCCCCTGTCAGGTTTTAGACCATATGGGGCATAGCATGTGTATTTGGAAATAACTCAGTTTTTTGACCACACTTTGTTATTACTGTTCATTTATTCGTTTGCTGGAAATTAGAACTGAATTTAGAAATAGTTTTGAAACAAATCTTTGCTCTTAACAAACTAAATTAATATGTAGGCTAAGGGATGTCTGTGCGTACAACACATTTCCTTCTCCACGGAAGAGAGTGAAAGTGAAAGTAAAGAATGAGGAGGCTTATTCTCTCACACTGCAGATGGTCTGTTTAACTGTTTTTTCTCCAGTGAAGCGCTTAATTATTCCACTTACAAAGTCTGCCATGTAAATAGCAAATGCACTATGGTGCAACACAACTCTTAAAGGGACTCTTAAAGCGAATGGGAGATGAGACTCTGATTAGTTTATTCTCAAAACACACCCTTAACTCTTTAAGAGAATAAGCTCAACCCTGTTAGATCATGCGCCACGGCACAAAGCAGAATTTTTCGTCCTTAAAATAGCAAAAGACACGCCCTTAATGCTTTTGCACCCTGCGCTTTGGACTTTGCGCCTAGATCATTAAAATAGGGCCCAATGTCTTCATTCTAGAAATCCTGTTTAGACTTAGAGAAACTTGTTCATGCTTTTTTCAGCAGCAGGGTGGATTATTGTAATTTACTCCCCACTGGCCCTCCCAAAAAGACAGCCAGAAAGTTGCAGCACATCTAGAATGCTGCGGCCAGGATTCTGACCAGAACCAGAAAATCAGAGCACATCACACCTGTCCTCAGGTTTTTACACTGACTCCCAATTACATTCAGAATAGATTTAAAAGTATTTTTTACTTGTCTTTAAATCACTAAATGTCATAGGACCTCAATACATTACAGATATGCTCACTGAATACAAACCTAACAGATCACTCAGATCTTTAGGATCATATAAATTAGAAATTCCAAGAGTTCAGTCAGAGCAGGGTGAATCTGCCTTCAGCTACTGCGGCCCCTGCTGCTGGAATCAGCTTCCAGAAATGATCAGATGTGCTCCAATATTAGGCACATTCAAATCAAGACTGAAAACCCATCTGTTTAGCTGTGCCTTAACTGAATGAGCACTGTGCTCTATCCGACAGATCGCACTATAAAGTGGAAGAACTAAGATGTCAATTTGTATGCAAAAACCCGGAAGCGAGTTAGCATTTTAGTAGTTTTGGTTCCCTCATCTCACAAAGTCAATGTTTTTTTCAAAGAGATTTCGGAGAAAAAAGCTTAAATAAGATAATTTGTGGCTAACTCAAACTCAGGAAGATACTTTCACGTTTTACTCTATGACAGAAAAAACACATCAGTTACATCACACTCTTGATTTTTTTAAATCGGTTATGCTTCTTTAAAAAGATGGTTGCTATCAAGTTGCTAAATGGGACTACAGGCAGTGTCGGAGACATTATACGTCATCAAGCTGAACTGGTCTGGAAAGCAGCTCGCAGTGGAGTAGTAGTTTTTTAGAGACGCAGTGTTTTATAGTTTGTAGTATTTATCTAATTGGGAATTCATATTGTGTGTAGATAATGCCTTCACTTGTAAAGACCGTCAAGAAAGATTAATTTGTTGATCATTTTTTATTTATTTAACGATATTATGGGGATACTGATTACCAGTGCAGTCTGTCTCTCAGTAATGCAAATGTGTGAATAAATGTGTAAGAAATACATACATATCATTTTAATGTGATCAACTGATTTTTCGTCAGTTTTTTTTCTTAATCTGAACACATTTAACTCTGTCATAACTGCAGTATTTACACTCCTCCTTCAAATTTAAAACCTCCTTAGCATACTGTATGTGACTGTATGGGCTGCTTTTTGCTGTACTTCATGACAAGAAAGAATACTAAAATTTATTCTCTATCTATGATGGGACTTGCAGGCATTTGATAGACTTGTCCCTCACGCCTCATTTCTGTCATCTGTTACTAAGGTAAGCGGGCTGTGTGCACGCGAGCGATACACTTATTTAAATATGTTTTATGATAATACTATGTAGGCACATTTATACATACAGTTTTAAAAATTTTACAACCGTAAAGCAAAACAAAATGTATTTCCCACGTAAAAAACTATCCAAAAGGCACGTAGGTATATACAGATGTGTTTTTGCTTATTTATTTGTTTATAATATATAACGTGGATTATAATATAATAAACAGAGCGAGTAAATCTTTGTCATGGACCATATTTCTAAAAATAAGCTTGAAAAGTTGTCTGTAGCAGGGTGGTGCTGACGTCACAAGCGAGCGCCCGAAGGCACTGTAGTCCGTTTATAGCTTAATGTTAGCTTTTCAGTTCTTGCATTTGCATTTAAGATCCAGCTAAAAGTTGTATTTTCGTGTAAGGATTATCCAGCTGGACAAAACATGTTAGTTTAATAAACTGTGTTTGTAAACAGAGCTTATTATTTGCAATCTTTGATAGCCTATGGGAAAATCCTATAGGCATTTTATCGAGGGAACCAGTTTTATGCTAGC
>CAIGQZ010032465.1:2682765-2713611 GCA_903798205.1 Danio tinwini | reverse complement strand
ATTATTATTAACAACAACAAACCACTACTGCAATGTTGCTTACATAATTTGAAATTATTATTCATTTGTAATTTATCTTTTTTAGGGGGGCACAACTGCAGAAATGGAATTTTCATCTCACATTTACCTAGTTTGCTCTACATTAAACGAAACGCTTAGCACATGTAGACTGTTAGTTTGTATTTAAGTGTTATGCATATACATGGAAGTTTTTTCCTAACAAAATGAAAATGAAAATTCAAATGCCTAAAAAGATCAAATAACTAATCAAACTCTCAAACTCATAACTACCCAAATGATAAATCAAATGCTCAAGCAATCAAATAGTAAATCAAAATGCATTCTCAAATAAAAAAATCTAATGTATTTGATATTTAATTTTCATGAACAACTCAGTAAATTCATGTAATTATTAAATGACAAATCAAATGCTCAAATTCAACCGGAGGAACTAGTTTCTTTCCTCCTGATTATACACAGCTGGAAGCATGATAGACTGATTGCTATAAAGACACCTTATTCACACAGACTCTTTGCTGAGTCTTGTTTTTCCCTGTGAAGCATTGCAAAAGCATTTTTCCCAGTTTGTCCTGCCATGTTTTGATCCTTGTCTTGTTTACCGTTATTGTTGTTTTACCTCCTGTCTAGTTTCTAATTCTGTTTATTAATACTTTTGTTAACATTTGTCTTTGTTTTATTTTTTTTATTGAACTATGTTTGTTTGTACAGATAATGTATTATTTCTTAGTACCAATTTCCAGAAGAGTTTTTTTTGTTCACTCAACTTTCAACATTTTAGGTCAGTACAACTGATATTTTCAAAAATTAAGTAAACAAGAAAAATTTTTTTTATTTTTTTTCACTCAACTTCAGGCATTCCAGTTCTACAGACAAAGTTTTGTTACAAAGTAGTTCACCTGTCCAGAAAACTAATAATCTTATGTTAACCATAATAACTAAATGTTTTTTGTATTACTGACAAATAATTTTAGGTCAGTCCAGCTGATGTTTTCGAAAGTTGGGTGAACAAGAAAAATCTGAAAGAAATAATGTTTTTTTTTGTTGTAGTGGCTTGATTTTTTTTACAGTGAGTGTGTAAAGGTAGTAGTTTGTGTAAAACACACATATATGCATGCTTCAGTGAACAAAATTCATAAATTTAATTCAATTACATCTCATTTATTAATCAAAGTTTCAGTGTTTTGAGTGATAATGAGCGAATTTTTCATTACAGTGTACAAAAAACTAAGACAAAAAGTTGTGACAAAAAATGTTTTGATATACTTTAACTTATTTTAATGAGTTAACCAAGTGTCAACTAATTTTCTGTTATAAAAAGATTAACTTAACGTTTTGTCAGTTTGACTGATGTAGGTTGAGATGAACTAGAACAGTTCATTTTATTCAGCATTTTATTCAGCAAAAAAAGGCTGCATTTTTTCACAGTGTACAGTAACTTCTGATGAGCTATCATGGATTCACAGTGGTATGAAGAGTTACATATGGTAATCAAATATACACACCGAAGGATGTTCATCATGCTCAAGGGCACTGATAAGAGAGGCGTCCACTTCTGACTAAACTGCAGCTCTGCCTCTCATACATTTGACCTCATATAACTGACTGAGCCTGGTTTCTCCCAAGGTTTGTTTTACATTTTCGTCAATTGGTGGAATCAGAGCTGATTTTAGATTTCGAGATTTCAAAACTTTGAGAGGGACTTCTGTCAGTGTATTAAAAAAATTCCATAACCTGTTCATTCAGAAAATAATTGAAGCAGTTCAGCGTACTAAAAATAATACAGAAATTGAATCAAGTAATCAAGCCTCATTACTCTTCATACTTTTCTGTATGAATTAAACAAGCACTGATTTTATTAGTTACTAAATAAATAACAGTTCCTAAAATTACTAAAATAAAATAACACTGTGATTATTTGTAATACTGACAAGCATTTGACTGAATATTTAGACCAATAATAACAAGCATCCCTTTGCTTTCCTAACTGTTTATGCTCGTTTAAGACATAATTAACTCTGTTAAAGACAAAACACTTCAAGACAGACATTTTTACAAATTGTTGTGTGTATTTGACTCAACACAAACCCAAATCCTTTATCTATTTTCATTTCCTGCTCAGATCTAGTGTACAGTGCTGAAGCCAATTGGGGAACAACATCTATTTACAGTATCATTATTCAGAGCATCTGACAGTGACGTTAAGTTAAACGTATATGATTTCAACACAGACTCTCTTGAAATATATGCTTCAGCCTACATTTTAGTAAAACTGCAAAAATGTAATTCTGATACATTTGGCTGCAGCTCCTATGTACAATGAATGCTACAGGGCACTATGACAGCAATAATGGGTTGAGATCCTTTTCTCATTAACGATAGTTACAGGAACATATTATTGATGAATAAAGCAGTTATTTGCACAGCACAACAAACATACCAGAAAAGAACTTAACAGTGTTGATTATTTGTAATCGAACACATTTGCTTCACCATTCTAACTCTATAAAGACAACTTTTCTAGTGTGGTCGATTTGCTCAGTAGCTCACCTTGTACAGCGTTGTACTTGTGATGCAGAGGTTCAATTCTGGTGAAGCATAGTTTCATAAAAGAGGTAAAAGCAATGTAAAATCAAAGTAAAACTATGTTGTCACAGTGCACTTTTCTCTTATGTTTGCTTTTAAAAACACTATCAGTTGAGTTTAAACAGAGTCTACATAAAGTATTTGAGATTCACAAAAATTTAGACAGCGCCCTCTAGTGGATTTGCCATTTGAAAAATGCATCAAAACCAATCTGGAGCAATGCATTTTCATTTATTCATTCATTTCCCTCAGCTTAGTCTGTATTTCAGAGGTCGCCACAGCGAAATGAACCGCCAACTATTCCAGCATATGTTTTACGCAGCGGATGCCATTCCAGCTACAACCCAGTACTGGGAAACACCTATGCACTCTTGCATTCACACACACTCTCATATTCCACAGCCAATTCATTTTTTTCAGTTCACCTATAGCGCATGTCTTTGGACTGTGGGGGAAACCGGAGCACCCAGAGGAAACCCATGCGAACAGTGGGAAAACATGCAAACTCCACACAGAAATGCCAACAGGCCCAGCAGAGACTCGAACCAGCAACCTTCTTGCTAGGGTTGGGCCGATAGACGATGCCATCGTCCATCGTAGATGGTCGATAAACTTCACAATGCTGAGCTGGCATTGCGATCCATCGCCCCGCCCCACATTTATATTGATATATAACTCATTATTTGCAGAATTATTTGAGGATTTTGCAGTGCAAACAGGTCGCACGGCAACAATGTATGCACTAGCACAAATGCTTCCAAAAATATTTTTAGGTTGCATAAAATTTCAGGCGCATATACGACCAAAACCGTTGAGCCCTAGCATCTTTATTTGTTATTATTTCCTCATAATAATAATAAAATAATGAAGTTATCATCAATCACAATACAAATTACAGTGATCTCCAAACAAACTCTCATCTCCTCCACCAGCTGTTGGGAAAAAGCCATTATAATGACACAGATTACTCTGCCTATTCATGCCAGAGTCCCGCGGAAAAAAAGTGATTGCCAGGTGGCAATTTGTGTGTAACTTTATTTATTTATGGTTTGATTATGGGTAAAGACAATGTGGGTCAGGTAGTGAAAACGGTAGGCTACAATTAATTAATCAACAATTAATTATCGTTATGTATTAATTGATATTTAACAACAACCATCCCCGCCTACGACGCCGATGCCATCGTTCATCACGATGTTTCACATTAGACATCGTACGATGCCAAATTGGTCAACATCGCCCAACCCTACTTCTTGCTGTAAGACGATAATGCTAACCACTGAGCCACCATGCCATGCAATACAGGGCTCGACAATAAGGACTGCCCAATGGCCCGGGGCCAGCGTGCGAGAAACTTGGGCCATTGTACAGAATGGTAACTGGCCCGATCGGGCCAGTGCTGCCTTGTCACAAATGTTTAGTTTGGCTGTGACTGTCTGTCAATTGCGTGCAAATACAATCTTAGGGTGCTTTCACACATAGACGTTTGTTTCGGAATCTGTTTCCTTTCCCTCGTTAGTGCGGTTTGTTTGGCATATGTGATCCAGCGCTCGGATCCGCGCCAAATTTGCGGTAATCGGTCCAAGATCGCCTGAATGAGGTGGTCTCTGCTCGATTGAGTGGATTGATTGTAGTGAGAAAACAAAACAATCCAACGAACTAACAACCCAGGCTATATCACAGTATATTATGATTGTGTAATAGCCATATATACAGCTATATGTAATGAGAATGATAAGCAGGGCGAGATGTCATTCCTACCGGCAAATGTGCAATATTACAGAGAGCTGTTTATCCGTTAGGAACATTGACTGAAGTTATCAGCTGATAATTTTTCCATATTTTAATCTTATAATATGTTGTATTAGGCCTGTTGTTTAGTTCATTTCTGCACTGACAGCTTTTCTAGCGAATGTTTCTTTAATAGATTGATTAATTTAATAGATAGATTTTTACAAAACTTGACAACTGAAATGAGGCTCTGTATGAGAAAGTCTGACCTCTCTGATTTATATTTCAATGTCTGTGTGTCAAAATTAAAGTGCACATTTTCGCTTATAAAATATTATATACACAACTGGTCAAAGGTTTGGGGTCAGGATGATTGTTAAATGTTTTACAATAAGCTTCTCCTGCTCACCAAGGCTGCATTTATTTCATCATAAATACAGCACACATTGTAAAATTGTGAAGCACTATAAAAGTACTGTTTAAAAGTAGTTTATCGTTAAATTTAATAATTTATTCCAGTGATTTAATGATGAATTTTCAGCTTTAGGACTCCAGTCTTCAGAGTCACATGTTCCCTCAGAAATTACTCTAATATTAATTATTATTGTTATTATTATTATTAATAGTAAAAGTAATAAAAGCAATTATTAACGACTGGAGTAATAATTTTATTTGAAACTACATACAAGAAAGCAGTTATTTAATTTTTAAATAAATATTTTACAATTTAACATTTTTTACATTTAATAAATATCGCCTTGATGAACTGAATAATCTTCCTTAAAAAAACAATGAATTTTTTTTTTATAAAATTGACTCCAAACTTTTAATCGTGTGTATATATATATATATATATAAAAACACTCACACTTACACACACACACACACATACACGCACACACACTATGAAATTAAGTTACATCACACTTGAATTTTTTTAAATTGTCAGTTGTATTAAAAAAAGTTATGCTGAATAAAAAGGTTAGGTATTACAATTATGTTTGGCTTTTGACACATTATTTAAAATGCTGTATGTGGCTAAGAAATAGCTATTAACTTATTTTTTTTTGGTGGGGCCAGTGAAAATTTTGGCAGGGCAAGTAAAAATCTGAAGCACTGGCCCGATCGGGCCAGTAGAAAAAATCCTTAGCATTGAACCCTGCAATGTTTTTTACATTTTCCAAAAATGTAGGCTGAGGCACAAATTTCCAATGAACCTGATTGTCTGATTTGGAGGTTTACATAAACAAAGCATGGGTTTAAGGTAAATGAATGGAATGCAGACATCTTTATAGTCATTTCCTAGTGTTTCGTAATCGCTATGAAGGCAAATTATAACACACAAAAAATGTGTCTTGAAAAACATGTCAATATATCATATTTATGGCGGTTGCGTTTTTGAATTGAACTAAACCACTACTAAACTAACTATAACAAAACCAAAACAAGTATGTACCCAGTGTATTGAACTTGATTCACAATGGTGAACCTTTGTACCTATTTCTTTGTTATTGCCTGTTCATCTGCTTTGAAATAATCTGCATTGTATAAAGCACTACAGAATTAAATGTGACCTGATTTGGGAAGAGTGCTTTTCTGCTAAATATCTCCTTTTCTGTAGCACGAAAGAATGGTCTGAATGACAGGTTGGTAAAAGATGATAGAATTTCTTTAAGAGCAACATTCCCTTTAATCCAAGCATCAAAACAAAACCACAACCCCACTGTCATTTACTGGAACATGCTGCAAGACACTTGCGTAAAGCCTCTGTGGAGGAGCCATTGAGTATCTGGAGTATTTCATGTTAAGCTGCTCAACCCTGCGTTTCCTGCTGCGCAACAGTACACACGCACAACTCTGACGTCCGGCAGTCGAGCAGCGATCCAAAAGAGCAAGAAGAGATGTCATCAACTCTCAGAGGAGCACATATGAGGGACAAAAAAAAAAACAAAGGCTCTCCAGTACACCTCCATGCAGGAAAGCCGTGACAGGAAGAGCCTGTATCTTACGCTCGAGCGGAGCGGTTTGGCCATAGATCCCACTGCAGGCTCAACAGAGGGGGGCTGATGCTGACAAGAACTCAACTTCATTTTTTCCCCTACACACACCACTTCCTGGAGCCCTGAGCAACGAGTTAGGCTATTTTTGTGCTGCTTGAGCAAACACACTAACCAACCAATCCATTCCATATCTAGGATCCAGGCCAGGTTGAGCTCATTTGACAAGAATCCGGTTTCATTTTCACAGTTCCTCAGATGAACATATATTCTGATTATAGGTATTTTGACACATAAACCACAATAAAATGAATGAATGCAAATGTAGGAGATAAACATCAAACAAAATGTCATCTGCAAACGTTTGCAGCTGGGTCAATGATTAATAGGACTGGTCAAGTTAAAATACCTATATTAATAGGACTGGTCAAATTAAAAACAAGTGAAATGTTTGTGTTTGTGCTTTTTATTTTGGTTTTAATGATTTTGAAATACATTAATATATAGTTTTTTATTAATTTATAGTGGTGTAATGTTTTTTTTATTATCTTGAATTTAATATATGGGGCCTTATCATACACCCTGCGCAATAAGGCGCAAGATGTGTTTGGCGTGATTTGTTGCTATTTTCAGACCAGTGCTACCCTAATTTTCACGTTTTGTGCCACATTGTTTGAATGGCAAATCCATTTGCACCACTTTGTGGACTCATGGGCGTACTGGTCTAAAATAGAGGTGTGTTGTTTTAAAGAACTAAAATATACTGCACCATTGACCAACTAAAACCTGCTCTAAATACCTGCTTATGTAGGTCCAAAACACAGGATGTACAGCAATACACAAATATCTTTACAAATGAAAAAGTATTAAAATGTTTTTATAATTGTTATTTTCTACATAAATATAAAAAACACTACCTCCATGCCTTCTTCATCTTGGGGGCCTTTTTCAGTTTATTCATGACAATTTGCATTTGTATAATGTTATTATTAGCAGTATTATTTATTATATGCATATTTATATTTGTTTGAATAAAAACAAGTTTAGATTTGTCCACCTGTTGGGTTTTGGAGATGTATTCATCACCATATGGGGTTTAAGAATAGGACGTGTATTTGGATATAACGTTGGTATTATCGTTTATTTATTCATTTGCTAGAAATTAGAATTTAGAAATTTAGAAATAGTTTTGAAACAAATCTTTGCGCTTTATTAAATTAAATATGTAGGCTAGTGGATGTCTTCAGTGGAATGAGTTTCCACCATTTCCTAATCCACAAAAGTAAAGATGTAAAGTAGAGTAAAAGTAAAGTAAAGAGAAAGTAAAGAAGCTGAATGGAGGAGGCTCATTCTTTATCCTCATGCAGATGATCTGTTTAACTGTTTTCTCGCTAGTAAGCATTCAGTTTTTCCTCTTACAAAGTCCTCCACGTAAATCCCAAATGGCTCTTAAATGGAATGGGAGATGAGACTCTGATTGGTTTAATGCACATTATGCTCAAAACACACCCATAATTCATTAAGAGAATAAGCACAACACTGGTAGACCATGCGCCAGTGCGCAAAGCATATTTTTCCAATCTTAAAATACCAAAAGTGGATTCAGACACGCCCTTAATGCTTTTGTGGCATGCACTTTAGACTTTCCTCCTAGATCAGGGTTGGGCAAACTTGGTCCTGGAGGGCCGGTGTCCTGCATAGTTTAGCTCCAACTCTAAAACACCTGAACATGCTAATCAGTGTCTTCAAGATCACTAGAAATCTATAAGCAGGTGTGTTTGATTAGAGTTGGAGCTAAACTGTGCAGGTCACCGGCCCTCCAGGACCGAGTTTGTCCACCCCTGCCCTAGATCATTAAAATAGAGGCCATGGGTGTACACGTCTTTATCATCAATTATTTTAAAAAAACTTTTAAATACCTTTTCAAGCTAATTATCTTTAAAAAATTATCAATTATTATTTATGTACAAACTTTTTTGTCTTACAATATGTATTTAATTTTAGCTTATTCAAATTTTTTTCAAAGCATTCATAAATAAAATATAGAAAAATGCTGATGAATCCTCTTTCAATAACAACTGGCCTGTAAATCCTGCACTTTATGCATTTAGGTTACTGTACTGTAGCAGCCATCAGTAAAAGATTGGAAAACAATGCAACGTTGAGGCTTCACTGCTGTGGTATTGGTAAAAAAATGAACGTTCAAAATTTTTTTTTATTTTACTATTTTGACCGTTTTATCTGATAGTTCAAATCCGTTTGATACAATGTTACCAATAAGCAAACTGATTTTTCAGTCACTCATTCCAATCCAAATACTTATTAGGTTCAGCACATTTTGATAATTTAACGTACAACAGCTCCTGTGAAACCAGGGGAAAGTTTTCATTCCCTTAGCAAAAACACTAGGGACCTGCAGTAATTTTACTCTTCTTTTAATCCCATATGGATGAACAAAAAAGAAGAAAATCTTCACTGTTAAAATGAACAGGCTTTAGAAGCATGCCATATGTTATAATTAATAACCCTGGCCACTTGTTCTGTTACACTATATGAATACTAGATAAAGACATTCAAATCCAAACTACAAATATTTAATTTAAATATTGCCGCTGACTCGATCTCCAGCTGAATTATGACGTGGCCGACTTTAAGTATGCAATTAGATCTGCTCTCTCGTCCTTCTTCTTGATCCCAGCAAAGATCATCTTTGTGCCTGGAATGTATTTCTTTGGGTTCTCCAAATATTCCATTAAGGTATCATCACCCCAGACAATGCCTTTGCTCTTGTTAGCATCTGTATAAAAAAATCAAAAGACCCCAGAGATTTTGGCCCCACTTTATGCTTGCCTCCTTTTTCAACCGTGTGGCACTGGGCACACTTCTGAATAAACACCTTCTTGCCCTTTTCAACGTCGCTCATATTTACCTTTTAGACCGTATGTCGTTCTGGATGTTACTCCACTCTGGCTGGTTGGCCAGACCAATTCTACAGTATATCCGAACATTACACATTTTACTCTGCACCCTCACAATGCAAAAAAACACAACATGATGCTACTACAGGTCTATGTGTGCAAAAAATGGATGAGCACTCTGTTATTGTTTCATGTTAACACTAACAGTTTTAAATATAGCTTGTTTTAATGACTTTTGATAGACCATAAATTCATACAAGGTGAACTTTCAGATTTAAAACTTTGGAGGATGTTTTAATTCACTTAAAGCTGTTACACACTGCATGAAAGGTCATTTTCAAAAATCTATAATATAGGTGCACTTTAAATAGAAAAAACCATCAATTTTTTGCATGTAAACTTTATTTACTCTCACTATCTCTATGCATACACAGAAATCCCTTAGCAAACAGTCCGAGTAAAAGAGTTAAGCAAGGCAGTGTGTGCGTATGTATGAAAGCACAATAGCACATAACGTAAGCAGCCCAGGATCTACAAACTGCTGTAGATGTTGAGTACAGTAAATCTCTGGGTGTGTTCCTGAAACTGCCCCATCAAGGATGCAAGGAAAGAGTGTTCATTCACCTTTTACCTTCTTTTCCTTAAAAAATTCTCTGTTGCAATGGCAGCATATATTCATGGCGAAAACAAAATAAAATACACACATACACATGATTAAAGATATGCACAACTATTCCTGCATCAGAGTTTTAGCTACAGCTTTTCCACAATTCTGTGTTTAATAAAAAAAGAAGAAACAACACATGCATCAGTTTTCTTAGTAGTCTGAAATCTGTGCGTCAGTGACTTGTGTGCTCTGATGTCACATTTCTATGCAAATCTATGTTTACTGTCCGGCAATGTGCCAAGATAATCAAGGTAGTAAGACAGTACTGACGTAATGTACCAAAGCAATCTTCAAACATCCAATAACTCTGATCTCCTCTTACTTTAATCTATTTCAGTCAGCCATGCGGCAAGCTGCACAAAAATATAATTCCAACTATTTTGCTGTTTCTTAGGAAACATCATAAAATAGTATCAGATATAAGTTTGGTGGAACTGACTACAGGCATGATACAAACTACAAAAAGATGAGTGTGACGCCATAAGACAGGAATGTGAAGTGCAGCCCCCTACACCCCCCCCCCCCCCCACACACACACACAAACACTTCCAATGATTTTTACAGTAGAAGAATACATTCTTATCTCTGAAACACGGTGTCACATGTACACTTTGAGGTTATATGCTCTTGTTATCTTGTAGATGGCGACAGTCTCTCACACACCCGTATGAAACAAAAAAAATCACAAATGTTTAATATCTTGAATATATCAGTTGTCCAAGACAATAAAGACAATATGTGGGAGGTAAATAATGAGTTTTCACAAGCCTCACATGTCTCAAGAGCATATCACCATGTCTCCTCATGTCTCCTCCTAAATAGAATTTAAGTGCTTCTTGTCCGATCTGAGACTCACTTCATATCGTATATCTAACAGGCAGTGAAGATCGCAGATTTTTAAAGAAATCAGATCTTAAATGTGACAATTTTCAGTTTGTGACAATTCACGAAAGCCCTTGGGCAGGGCTGCCTGGCTGAAAATGAAAAGTCTTTCTAAAGTGTGCATATAGCCCATTCTGCTGTGCATTTTTATTTCTCTTAAGGTTCTCAAAGGTGATACTTTATTTTAATTAAGTGAAATTTATTTATAAACTAATAACGAGATAAGCACATGCTTATGATAGAAAGCAGCTGGTCCTCATTAGTCAACGCACAATCCACCAATCAGACGATTCCTAAATCACTATAAATAACCAGAGCATCTTACCTTAACCATCTTCGTCTTAAGGAATCCCCACTTCCACTCCTACACTTCCCCTTTCTCAGGGCAGCACTGAGGCCCAATGGTTAACATTATTGCCTCACAGCAAGAATGTCACTGGCTCAGACTTTACCTGGCCAAGTTGGCATTTCTGTGTGGAGTTTGGATGTTCTCCCTGTGTTTGTGCGGGTTTTCCCCGGGCTCTCCAGTTTCCTCCCACAGACCAAAAACACGCAACATAAGTAAATTGACAAAACTAAATCGATATCATAAACAAACGTTGAACTCAGCACACACTCTCCATAACTAATTCATAATCTACATTTACCATCATCAAGCAGGGGAGTTCTCGAGACCTACCTGAGCTCAGACTCCCCTCTCGGCCTGCAACAGGAGGGAGCCCCGAGCTCGAGGATGTCACGAGCTCAGGCCTCTCTCACGGGACAGCATGCCAAACACGCTTTATCAATCATCAGCTAAGGGCAAACTCTTGAAATGCATTTATGGATGGCTTAACAATAAAGATTTTCTTTGGCTGTGTATTTCAGATTTGTCTTTGCCCTTCTAATATTTCAACTGGCCAGACAAATAAACAAGAAATGCAAATGCTACTCTCTCCCAATTTAAATTCTATCAATAATTACTGACTCGCGTGTTGTTCAAAAACCCTATGACGTTTGTTCATCTTCAGAATACAAATTAAGATATTTTGGATCAAATTCAGGAGCTTCCTCATTTTCCACAGAAAGCAATGGCCCTGACCTGTTCAAAGTCCATAAAGATACAAAAAAAAAACATAATCAAAACCATATATTCAGTGGATCAATTTAAATATTATGAGTATGAGAATACTTGTGTGTGCATATAAAACAAAAAAATTGTCAGTATAGGTTCGAGGATGTTTTTTGTATTTTTATAGACTTTGAGTGAGTTGGGTTTAATGCCATCTATGGAGAATGAGTGAGCTTATAAGTTATTTCCCCTAAAACATAGGCCTCAAACTCAATTTCTGGAGAGCCGCAGCACTGCACAGTTTTGCTCCAACTGTGATCAAACACAGCTGACCCAACTATTCAAGGTGTTCATGACTCTTTTTAACGCCTCAATTATCTGAAACAGCTGTGTGTGATACGGTTGGAGCAAAACTGTGCAGCGCTGCGGCCCTTCAGGAATTGAGTTTGAGAACTATGCCCTAAAATATCTTAATTTGTGTTCTGAAAATGAATTAAGGATTCAGGGGTTTGGAAAAAAATGAGGGTGAGTAATGAATAACATAATTAAACATTTTGGATCAACGAACTCCTTAAACAAATGACTTTTATCAGTTGATTCAAAACTCTCTCGCGTTCTTATCACAAGTCCTGCAATTATCTCCTAAATCTAGTGCAATATATTTTCTTATGAACATAACTTTCATGCTATGTCACAAAAGCAAACTTTCCATGATGCAGAAATGACCACAGTACCAATCAATCTCTTTCATATGCACTGTTTACATATAAACTACATGTGCACATATAGATATGAGATACAGTGTAAGCACAGTACGATCTCTTTATGAAGGATAAAACCACCATAGACATTACAAATGAAAAGTCCCACCTCAAAAAATTGAATTGTCCAAATATCAGTTGTTTTATTTTTTCCTTTTTTCCCTTCTGCTTCACAACTAACCCAACTCTAATGTTGTCGGATAGACAAAAATCAACCAAATATTTAAATATTGTATCTTGACCTTCAAACTAAAGGTGTATTTTGCTAATTATTTAAATAATTTTAAACCACACTCTCAAAAATACAGGTACAAAGCTGTCATTGGGTTGGTACTTTTTTAAGTGAAACATGTATTAAAAAAGTTCCAAATTGGTTCTTAAAGTCTACATATTAGCCCCTAAAACTAGAAAAAAAGTTACCTAACAAAAACCAACCTAGTGACTGCTCTCTTATTATTATCTGATATAGTGCAGCTTTTATTTGTGATAAAGTTTAAGGGAAAAAATAATAATAATAATAAAATAAATATATAAATCACAGCATGTATTTTATATTAGGCCAGACATTAATTTGACTACACTGGCATTAGCTTAACAACTAAATTGAACTAATGATAAAACTATTGTCTTCTGTAGAACTGTTAAAAAATTTCATAATGTGTGATGTATAACATATAAATAAAGGTGATAATAACAAGTCTAAAGATTACAGTTTTAGAGTGGTATCCCTCAGTGTCCTACTAGCTATGGACTACATTTACAAGCACCCTCATAATGCTATTATAATGGTATTTTGGGGATAGTCAAATACAATTTGACATCCATGTAAACCCAGCTCTTTGATCAAGCTAATGCAATCATCATTATAGTAACCATATTCTCCTTAAACAATGTGGCAGACAGCTGTTTAAATCACAATAAACACACACATAAACACATGTGCTAGGATGTACACAAATCCAATGTGTTGATCATATTATTGTGATCACTAAACTATGTCTACACAACTGGAAAACACAAGAAATTCTCTAAACTAAACCAGAGCCTTCTAAACTTCTGAACATTCGTTATTTTCTCTCTCTTTATTAATCTGGGGTGGCCACAGCAGAATAAACCACCAACTTATGCAGCATGTGTTTTACGCAGCAGATGCCCTTCCAGCTGCAACCCATCACTGGGAAACATCCATACACTCTCATTCACACACATACACTGCGGCCAATTTAACTTACCCCATTCTAATGCATGTCTTGGGACTTGTGGGGAAAACTGGAGCACCCAGAGGAAACCCACGTGAACATGGGAAGAACATGAAAACTCTACACAAAACGCCAACTAACCTAGCCAAGGCTCAAACCAGCAACCTTCTGCTACCCACTGCGCCACCAACTTCTGAACAGCTTCCGCTAATTAACAAGAAATATATTTAGGCAATCAAGATAACAAACTTAAAGGGATAGGTCTACTCACCACTCACTTGTTCCAAACCCATTAGACTTTCTTTCTTTCTGTTAAACACAAAAGATATTTTAATGAAAGTTAAAACCTGTAACCATTGACCTCCATAGTATTTATTTTTTCTACTATGGATGTCAATGGTTACAGGTTTCTAGCTTTATTCAACTACCTTCCTTTGTGGTCAAGAGAAACAAGAAACTCATAAAGGTTTATAATAATTTGAGGGTGATTAAATAGTAAATAAATGTTCATTTTTGGGCGAATTATCCCTTTATTCAGTGTTTTGCTGCATTTTTTTTATATTTCAGTGTGACTCAAAGAGGAAAGTCCCTGATACAGGTGAAAATAGCCTCATTTGTTTTTCTGGAGGGGGAGACATAAAACATAAGGATGACCTCATGGTAGCAGAATCCAGTGTTCTTCAACAATGCTGTGAGCTCATAAACATAAACGACTAATGTAAGTGACTCCACACTGTCTCTACTGGTCTGAAAGAGAACAAAAGAGAGCACAGTGTGTACAAGGAAGAGTTTTAAATGTGTTTATACTCAGGTCACGTTGACCTCAGCGGGTAGGAAGCGGTAGCATCAGGAAATCAAGCTGGATTCTTAAATGTTCCAACAGCTGATGAGAAAACACCTGACCAGTGGGCACATTCCTGCACAATTAGTCACCTTGTCAGTGCAGTACAAAGAGCACACACTTACACAAAGCACTTAAGACTATTTATGAGAATGTCAAATGCACATGAACTTGCATGTACTATTAGTTTACTGGTATTTTCAAACAAAGGCAGCATTTTGCTCAAATGCACAATCTAACATTTAACAAAACTTTTAAAATGTTTTACAATGTGTACAGTGTATGCAATCATACTGAACTTAACTTGCAGTGAACACATTGATTTGTCTTTCAGCAAATTGTTTTACTAAACAGATAACATGTCATTATAGTAACATTCTTTAAATGAACAGTAACATTAATGTTATTAATTATTATTAATGTTATTATAAGTAAATAGTACTCTACATTTTTAAGTAACAAGTAACAATAGAGTAAACAATGCTCTGGTTACTAAAGTAACCCTCGTTCCCCAAGGGGGGGAACAGAAATGCTATGTGGAAACCGCCACTATGGGGATTTCGTTCAGAAAGCCAATCATCTGAAAGAGTATGTAAACAGGCTAATGAAATGCCAATGAGTTGAGCAGAGGCTCGTTGCAATTAATTTAGCTATAAGAGCCCAAAGCGAGCAAGCCAAAGCATCCTTTTTTTTAGCTAAAGAGACTTCCAGCTCATCAGCCAAGGGGCAACTATTATGGCGAAGGGACATAGCATTTTCGTTCCCCCCCTCGGGGAACGAGGGTTACTTTAGTAACCAGAGCATTCCTCTTCGGAAGGGGAACTTCAATGCTATGTGGAAACTTCTACTATGGGGAAATGTATAGAAAACGCCATAATGATTGAACCTTACCTGTGTTCCCTGGCCCTTACTTATCCCACTTCAACAGAAGATTTACGGATCTAGATATATTTTTCAGGAGCCGCAAGTGGGTCTAGAATAATCTCTAGAAATTTAATATGACAGTACGTTGGGAAGCGTACACTACCAATAGGGAGGACGCTGCGGAGGCCACCTGCTACCCAAGTGAGGAGACAGATGGCAAAGACCATATGGACTAACCCTAAATGGGGAAGTACGCATATAAAAATAAGATGGTTAGCAGTTAGGGAAGACATGGGTCCGCCTGTGAGGGGACACTGCACCATGGCAATATAAGCATATGGGATCGCCTAGTGGGGATCGCACATAGCGGGCACCTATACCCAGATTGCGGGCTGACCAGCGGGCAGACCTACAACGTAACGGGCCAGCGCGTGACTCCTCCGTTGAGTCAGATGATGGGGGCCTCGGAGGAATCTCTGCAGGGTTCACCAGCGGGGAACTTACTGACAGAGTGAATAAACGCATGTATCCCCGTATTAGGGTGAATGGCCAGCAAGCGTATTTCAACACCTTCACCGAGTTGTTTCCTCAATCACCAAGGGTTACCTAATACCCTTGAGGAAACCGGCAACACTCGCAGTATGTAAAACCTTGTAAATGTGTTTGGTGTCGCCCAGCCCGCAGCTCTGCAGATGTCTGTTAGAGAGGTGCCGCGTGCACGTGCCCAAGAGGATGCTATGCTTAGAGTGGAGTGTAGCTCTGGTAAGCGAGGGAGATGGCATCCACAATCCAGTGGGTCAACCTCTGTTTAGATACGTCACTTCCCTTCTGCCGACCACCGTAACAGACAAAGAGCTGCTCAGATGATCTGAAGCTTTGAGTGCAGTCCAGATAGATTCACAAAGCACGAACTGGATAAAAGTAATGAAAGGACTGGGTCTGCCTCCTCCGGGGGAGGCGTCATGGTGAGCGGCGTCATGGTGAGCGGAGATGGCAGCCATGTAAGCCTAGAGTGTGGAGGGCGACAGCCTGCTCTCCAGCTTCTCTTGAAGAAAAGAAAGCACAACTCTGATCTGGCAAGTTTGGGGGTCTTCTCTGCGAGAGACGCACCATTCAGTGACTAGACTCCACTTCTGATGGTATCAACCACCGCTATTGGTAGGTTACCTAAGTCTAAGGACAATACATGGAGGTTCCAAAGATCTGGGCGAGGGTGCCAGATGGTGCCCTGTCCCTGAGAGAGTAGGTCCTCTCTTAAAGGGATCTGCCAGGGGAGGGTCGTCGCGAGGAGTGAGAGTTCTGACATCCAAGTCTGGTTGGGCCAGAGGGGCGCAACTAGCAAGACCTGCTCCTCGTCCTCCCTGACCTTGCACAGGAACTGCGCAAGCAGGCTCACTGGGGGAAACGCATATTTGCGCATGCCCTGAGGCCAGCTGTAAGCTAGTGCATCCGTGCCGAGAGAGCCCTCGGTCAGGGAAAAAGACCACTGGCAATGAGCGTTCTTGGGGGAAGCAAACAGATCGACCTGGGCTTTTCTGAATCGCGCCCATATCAGCTGAATCAACTCAGAGTGGAGTTTCCATTCTGCTGGATGTAAGGGCTGCCGTGAGAGCACGTCGGCTGCATAGTTGCTTGCCTGGAATGTGAATGGCGCGCAGCAATTTCAGCCATGTATGACTCCAGAGGAGCAGACGGCGAGCGAGCTGACACATGTGGCGAGAGCGGATACGCCCATACGGTTGATATACGCCACCACTGCCGTGCTGTCCGTCCTGACCTGCATGTGTTGTCGCTCCAGCGCCGGAAACGGCTGAGAGCGAGGAACACTGCCAACAGCTCTAGGCGATTGATATGCCAATGCAGTTGAGTAGCCTTCCACAGAACCGCGGCTGCATGCCCGCAACACATGGCCCCCCAGCCTGTGCTGGAAGCATCTGTTGAGACAACAACATGACTAGACGCCTGTCCTAGAGGCACTCCGGCCTGTAAGAACGAGGGGTCGTTCCAGTGGATGAGGGATCGGCGACACAGCGCAGTCACAGAGAACCGGTGTGTGCCCATGTGCCATGCGCATCTGGGGACTCGATCGTGAAGCCAGTGCTGTAGTGGTCTCATATGGAGTAAACCGAGCGGCGTGACCGCAGCTGCGGATGCCATATGCACCAGTAGCCTCTGAAAAGATTTCAGTGGGACCACTATAATGCTGCCGAACTCTCTCAGACAGTTCAGCATTAGCTGAGCGCGCTCTCCTGAGAGGCGCGTTATCATGGTGACCGAGTCCAGCTCCAACAAGGGAAAAGAGATCTTCTGTGCGGGGATGAGTTTGCTCTTTTCTCAGTTGACCTGAAATCCCAACAGATGGAGGTGCTGGAGCACCTTGTCCCTGTGCACAGTCAACTGATCCTGAGAGTGAGCTAAAATCAGCCAGTCGTCGAGATAGTTGAGTATGCGGATGCCCGTGAGTCGAAGGGCACTAGGGCACCCTTCACGAGCTTGGTGAAGACCTGCGGAGACAGAGAGACCCCGAAGGGGAGGACTTGGTACTGCCAAGCTCGGCCTTCGAACGCAAACCTCAGGAACTGACGGTGGTGGGGAAGGATGGAGACATGAAAGTATGCGCCCTTCAGGTCTATCGCTGCAAACCAATCCTGAGGACGAACGCATCGGAGGATGTGCTTCTGCGTAAGCATTCTGAACGGGAGCCTGTGTAAACAGCGGTTCAAAACACGCAGATCTAGGATTGGTCGTAACCCACCTCTCTTTTTAGGTACGATGAAGTACGGGTTAAAACCCGCTCTCCATCTCGGCTGGAGGGACCGGCTTGATTGCATCCTTTGTCAGAATGACAGCAATCTCCTCTCGCATAACAGGGGCGGACCATGGGCTGACCCTGGTAAAGTACACGCCCGTGAACTTCGGGGGCCGTTTCGCAAACTGAATTGTATAGCCGAGTCTGATTGTGCGTATGAGCCACCGCAAAGGGCTGGCCTGCGATAACCAGGCAGGTAGAGCCCTCGCTAATAGACTCATCGCTACAATCGATGGCATACCTGCAGTGAGGCAGTGCGGAGTGGGAGAGCTGATGGGAAGCACTGGGGTCCCGCGGAAGAGCTGGAGATAAGAGAGTGACACTCACCTCATTCCCGAACTCCAGAGAGGGGGCTTGAGGAGTGGGAGAAAGGAGACCGTCCTCCCAGGTCCTGTGAGTCACCTGCGAGCCAGAAGGCATAGCGTCCAGGACTGGCAGTGTTCGGGCTGTCACATCCGGAGAAGTGGAAAAGTGCTCTTTCATTGAGGTTTTGGTGGCACTGGATAGTGCCGTTGGAATTGGAGCCCGGCCCTCCACAGCGTAAAAAGCAAATTCCCTCTTCTTTGGATGGCCTGTCTCAGGGACGCTTCGTGGTCCGTTTACTGGACTTATCGGCGCCCTGGGCTGGGGGGGTTGCCAGCTTATGAGGTGCTCAACGTGGCCGCTTCGCCGGGGGCGGGGCAGCTCTCGTAGGCAGGCGCCCTCGGTGAGGAGCAGCAGATGTGGATGGCTCGGTGGGTGGAGCTGTGTTACGTTCCTGCCGACAGATGACATTACCCATCGCATCGGACTGCTCTTTCATCGCCCTGAATTCCTCGGTGAATTCCCAGATGGTGTCACCGAAAAGACCAGCCTGTAATATGGGGGAGTCAAGAAAGCAAACTTTGTTGACCTCGCGCATATCTGCCAGGTTTAGCCAGAGGTGGTGCTCCTGGACCGCTAATGTGGCCATCGACCTTCCCAGCGCACACACGGCGGACTTAGTGGTCTGAAGAACATAATCGGTTGTGGTGCGGAGCTCATGTAATAAGCCTGGGTCGGAACCACCCTCGTGCAGCTGGGCCAGAGCCTGCGCTTGGTAGTGCTGGTAGGTGGCCATAGCGTGCAAGGCGGAAGCAGCCTGGCCCACAGGCTCTGGCTTTGTAGGCTCTGGCTCCGAGGGAGGCAGATATCCTACAGGCTTTGGATGGGAGACAAGGCAGACCCCTCCAGGAGGAGGCGCCACGCGGACAAAAATTGACCGCAATGGCGCGCTCAACCTTCGGGATTGTCTCATAACCCTTGGCTGCTCCACTATCGAGAGTGGTGAGGGTGGAGACGCATGCAGATCGGGCAGAGAAAGGTGCCCTCCAAGACTGCATGAGCCTATTGTGCACCTCCGGGAAGAAGGGGACGAGAGGTATTTCAGACTGAATATTCAAAGCAGCATGGTAAACAATATAAGGAGCAGGTTGTGAATATAAATTATAATTGGAATGTGAATATAAAACCAACTTCACGTCAGTAAAGCAGGCTAGGTGAAATAGTGCTGTTTACTTATGTTTTGTTGTTAAACTAAATAAAAATCTACTTTATCGATGCTGTAAAAGGTCCCTTATGAAACTATAACTCATCCTTTCTTCAATGTGCAAAAATAACTCCATTATTGATTCAGGATTTGAAAAAGTTTTGATTCAGCATTAGTTTTTGTGCTTCTCACTCATAAACGTGCATCGGCGGATCTGCATGAACAGAGGTACGCAGTTGTACAAATCTACATTTGCTGACAGACAGTTTGGGCTACTTATCAGAATTATGAGAATTATCGGCCTGACAATTTTTAATTGGATGAACATTTTTTTTGTTTTATGCCTTACCCAGAATATAAAAATACATATAAATGCATTTAGATAATTTACTTTAATCATTACTATTGGAATGTGACTTTCAACCCACACAAACATTTTTTTTCAAAAGACAATCACCTTTGATTAAACCATCAAAATATGAGAAATGAGCTGATTGCTGCATTTAACTGAAATAATTTGGCAAAGAATTGTTTATCTCACTATAGGCTTTACTTTATTATGTTAATAGTAAAAAAGGCAAGTGTGTTTGATAACTTTGGTTACTTCAGAGTTTTTTGATACATGTTAAATAATTGTTTTTAAAATTCTATTAACCATAAATTGGTTTGCTATTACAATGCATCTTTTCTAAATGCTACAAATCCTAAAACTTTTTAATGTGCAGTATGAAAAATGGATAATCACTTAGCACTCTGCTAGAGACTTGCAGATTAGATGAAAAGAGCATTGTGCAAGACACAGAATATAGCATTAAATTATTCATATAAATTTTGGTTTTCAAAAAATGATTAAATCTACTTGGTTGTTTGAACAAAATGATGCTAATAATGCAATTCGAAGCAATTTAAAGGCTAATGGATAACACCTTACAAAAGGCCTCACTGCATCTAACATGAACTAACAATGAGAACGTTTACAGCTTTTATTCATCTATTCATGTTAGTTCACACTCACAGTGCTTTAACTAACCTTAAAATATGACATATGATACTAAAATGCATAGTATATGTTTAAATTATATAATATATAATTTATGCTAATTAATGTCGTTTCTATACCTAATGTACCTAATTAAACCCTGAAAAATACAGTTTACATTCAAATTATATATATACAGTACATCTCAAATATAACCAACATTATGATATTGCATATTTACTGTTTCATGTTTCTTGCACACTAATCCTCTTGCACACTAATGAATCTATGGCCTCTGTGCATAGCCACAATCTTGAGAAGGGGCCGCAGTGCAGGAAAGTCAAAGTTAATGCGTAACTGGAAGCTGGGCGTTAGTTCAATTCTGTTCAGTTCAGTTCCTCCCTTGATTCTTGGAAGTGCCAGCTCTGTTTCTAGTGAACTGCAATAGAAAGATTTCTCTGAACAGGTGGAAAAGGATCAGCCCACCTGAAAAAAAAAAACAGAGCCTACAGGGCCAAGGACAAGAGGATAGCTGCTTGTGGTGTTATTGAGCAATAACATGTCCGTTAAAAGAAGGAAAAGCAATGGGGACATTTCAGAGAAATGGTTGTCTTCAAAGAGGATGTGATTACATTGAGCTGAGCAAATGGAAATTTAACTAAAACTGAAACTGCTACAATGCATAACTCTATTAAGATGGTGATTGTGCAGCAGCATCAAGTGGTTAAACCAGACATTTGCATAATGAATAAATAATTAAATAAATAAAAGACAACAAACGTTTCTTGTTCTTGCATATGTGCTTTATTATAGCACCATACCCAGCTAACAGGGAACATTGCTAGAATATTTAACAATGTTCATAATGTTTTTAAATTTTTTTTATGTCCCTAATTTATATCACCCTCAGGAGTTCCACACATGGTGCCAGATGACGCCACTAACTCGTGCAGTGCTATCATGTTGTATTAATGGGAAATTAATATTTTGCAGTAATATTTTAATAAATATAAATATTTTAATAAATAAACCCTTTATTCCCACATGCAAAATAAATTACTAGTCAGTCAACCATTTGAACCATTTTAAGCCTTAAATTATTTAATGGCCTTAAAATGGTTTAAATAGGCCACTCTACAATATAGTATGCTTACTACTGTAGTTGGTGTTCGGCCTTAGAACTAAATTAGGAAAAAAAAGAAAGGCAATTGGCAAATGATGGTATGCTATAGCTTATATGTTATCTTGTAAAATGTGCAGTCAGTCCTGGATCTCTATTTATATATACAAGCTCTGTTTATGTACATGCAGAGGTCAGGAACTCAAAAGCGAAAGTGTGTACATGCATTTAAAAGGATTTCATTACCCTTTATGTTGATAGCGGCTGCACATTTTATGACTACACAGTAATATATTATATACAGTATATCCAACAGGTGTACTAAATCAAATTTAAGACCTTTTTAAGACAATAAGACCATTATGAATTAAATTTATAATGTTAAGATTAGGGTTAAAATGAAGAAAATCCTAGTTATACATGCACATTTATTTTTCTCCATAACCTTTCTTACAAAACTATAATAAACTAAATGCACAACAGTCTGTCCAGGTCAGTGCCCTCACCACACATGATCTATAAATATATAGAGAACTTTTAAACAAATGGTATTGTAAGGAAGATAATTAAACCGCATTGGTAAATAGAGTTATGAATAGCTTTGCATGAAAATCACGAGTATGTTTAAGAGAGCCTAATGATTTATTTGACC
The DNA here is from genome assembly GCA_903798205.1 of Danio tinwini. Lineage (NCBI taxonomy): Eukaryota > Metazoa > Chordata > Actinopteri > Cypriniformes > Danionidae > Danio > Danio tinwini. Next base: position 2,691,029 of record CAIGQZ010032465.1, on the reverse strand, counting down.
TATGAATTTAAAACTAAAGGCCTAAAATATTGATTTTGAAATGTAAGACTTTGTAAGACCCCACAGACACCCTGTACATAAGACAATAGGGGTACACATACATCTCTGTCTAGTTTTATGATGACGACAATCCTCACAGCAACACCAAACCTCCCTCACCCTCTTAGAAAATAAAAGAAGAAAAACATGTATTTATGCAAATTACAGGGCTTGCTACACAGAACCTGGAAAACATGGAAATCCATATATTTATACAGAAAAATCAATTCAGTAAAGAGCAATGTGTTTTTTAAAGCGTTTTTTAGAAATGTAAAAAAAACATGGAGAACATATATACAATGAGTGAAGTATGTTTTGATTAACATTGTTATAACCAAATAACGTTAATACAACATTGAAATTTTATGCTATTTAATGTGAACGTTGTGGAAATGTGCTTTAATGTATATGGGAATGTCCATGATGTGAATTTGATTTCATTCTAATAAAATTTTAATTAAAGTTTGTAGAACATTAATGTTACAAATACAGGGGAATTCTAAAAACATTTTAATAATGTTCTTTTTTAACCTAAATATGACATTAATACAATTTCTAAAAACAGACATTTTGAGCATTCCGAGAACCTAGAAAAATACATTTTTTTATTTAATTTTTTTTCAAATAATGAAAATGTTACAGAAACATTTTATAACAAAATTGTTAGCAGGATACTGTAAAAAATTGTTATAGTGCATTTAACTGTATTTAAAAAAGAAAGTGAATCTCCTTAATCTCTCATTCTGTATCTGTACAGTATAGAACTCATTTTCGAATCTGCGATGATTGACACACTGGTAACCATAGGCTTTGTACATAACTGTATGTGTGGTCAGAATAGGATTCAAAATGGCATGTGAGGCAGGTGTAAAATCTACAGGCTGTAGCATCTGTTGCTAGTGTGTCTCTTGAGGCCAGTGGAGTGACGTTTAAGGCCAGTACACACCAAGCTGATGCCAAACAACTAGCACTGACAAAACCCCAACTGTGTTGTCACCTTGCGTTGGCTCGCGTTTGGTCTTGTCTGGAAAAAAAGCTGTGTGAGCACACCAAACGAACGCCTGCTGTCTGAAACAAGAAAGTGCATTCTGAGTCTGTGTGAGAGATATGTCCTTCCACATCTGCGGAGGGCAGTATCTTCTTTCTCATTCACGATTGGAGACTGGAACTTCCCATGTGCAAAAAGCAGCATTTAGTACTATTATCACATTCATTTGTCACTTACCATGAAAGAACTTGCTCCTGCAAATGTCTGATAATCTAATAATTCATGTCATTTTCAAATATTTAAGAAATGTAGCAAAATTACAGCCGGCCTCTTTGCGTTTTGTTTACTTGCTTCGTCTTTTCAATACATCACACTCATGCTCTGATTCACTGTTGAATACCCAGTCAGAGCACTCTCTCTTTGCTAAATCAGTACAGCAATTTCCAACGTTAACCCCAACGAGAGGCAATGTGTGGAACAGACCAAACCAACTAGCAAGACCGACGCTGACCGACAGCCTGACAAAGCTCAATGGTCTGTCGGCTTGGTGTGTCACTGTCTTTATAGCTCCTACTTGTTGGCCTCTGTTACACTCAACCCCTAAACTCGATCCAACTCCCAGCACCAATGCAACCCCTCTGGTAACTATCATACAACTTGAACTGCATTTCTGTTATTGGAAGTAGGCAATGGTAGTCTCCAGCACCAGCATAATGAACTAATCCATCTCTTGAAATAAATTTTGTAAATGTTGTTATAATTGGCCACATTGTTACAGGTTAGTAGTTCAGTTGTAGAATGTTGTTGTGCAAAACAGGATTTAAGGTTTAGTTTAACCCCCATTCAAATTCAAATGTCATCATTTACTTACGCCTCATGTTGTTCATGTTGACTGGCAGTCAATATTGTACTGTACAGGGAGTGCAGAATTATAAGGCAAGTTGTATTTTTGAGGATTAATTGTATTATTGAACAACAACCATGTTCTCAATAAACCCAAAAAACTCATTAAGATCAAAGCTGAATATTTTTGGAAGTAATTTTTAGTTTGTTTTTAGTTTTAGCTATTTTAGGAGGATATCTGTGTGTGCAGGTGACTATTACTGTGCATAATTATTAGGCAACTTAACAAAAACAATTTATATATATATAAATATATGCCCATTTCAATGATTTTTTTTCATTAGTGAAACCAATATAACATCTCAACATTCACAAATATACATTTCTGACATTCAAAAACAAACAAAAAAAAATCAGTGACCAATATAGCCACCTTTCTTTTAACATTGCGTGCAGCAGCAACAACAGCCTCCCAGACACTGTTCAGAGAGGTGTACTGTTTTCCCTCCTTGTAAATCCCACATTTGATGATGGACCAAAGGTTCTCTATGGGGTTCAGATCAGGTGAACAAGGAGGCCATGCCATTAGTTTTTCTTCTTTTAGACCTTTTCTTGCCAGCCACGCTGTGAAGTACTTGGACGCGTGTGACGGAGCATTGTCCTGCATGAAAATCATGTTTTTCTTGAAGGATGCAGACTTCTTCCTGTACCACTGCTTGAAGAAGGTGTCTTCCAGAAACTGGCAGTAGGACTGGGAGTTGAGCTTGACTCCATCCTCAACCCGAAAAGGCCCCACAAGCTCATCTTTGATGATACCAGCCCAAACCAGTACTCCACCTCCACCTTGCTGGCGTCTGAGTCGGACTGGAGCTCTCTGCCCTTTACCGATCCAGCCACGGGCCCATCCATCTGGTCCATTTCATTTCATCAGTCCATAAAACCTCAGAAAAATCAGTCTTGAGATATTTCTTGGCCCAGTCTTGATGTTTCAGCTTGTGTGTCTTGTTCAGTGGTGGTCATTTTTCAGCCTTCCTTACCTTGGCCATGTCTCTGAGTATTGCACACCTTGTGCTTTTGGGCACTCCAGTTGCAGCTCTGAAATATGGCAAAACTGGTGGCAAGTGGCATCTTGGCAGCTGCCCGCTTGACTTTTCTCAGTTCATGGGCAGTTATTTTGAGCCTTGGTTTTTCCACACGCTTCTTGCGACCCTGTTGACTATTTTGAATGAAACGCTTGATTGTTCGATGATCACGCTTCAGAAGCTTGGCAATTTTAAGAGTGCTGCATTCCTCTGCAAGATATCTCACTATTTTTGACTTTCGGAGCCTGTCAAGTCCTTTTTTTGACCCATTTTGCCAAAGGAAGTTGCCTAATAATTATGTACACCTGATATAGGGTGTTGATGTCATTAGACCACACCCCTTCTCATTACAGAGATGCATGCTTTTGAGCCTATACAGCTTGGAGTAAGATAACATACATAAAGAGGATGATGTGGTCAAAATACTCATTTGCCTAATAATTCTGCACTCCCTGTATATATACAGTATGTGAACATGCACTAGATTGACAAAGGTTTTAGGACATCTGTCTTCAAGTGTACATTAACTTTTAATCAGACATGTATTTGTCCCACCTTTTTCAGATATAACAGCTTCAACTCTTCAAGGATGGCTTTCCTCTACACCAATGTTGCTCATCCATGTCTTTATAGACCTTGCTTTCTGCACTGGTGCACAGTCATGTTGGAACAATAAGGAGCCATCCTAAAACTGTTCCCACAGTTGGGAGCATGAAGTTGTCCTTTCACTGGGACTAAGGGCCAATCTCCTTCTCTAAACTTTACACAGACTCATCTGCTGCATTCCAATTTGTAAACTATCCATCCTAAATAGTATTTGAAACTAGAATTAGTATATTCCAAATCATAGTTTTTCCCACAATACATTGCACATTGGCCACAAATCCGATTTGAACTACAAATGCGGGTAAAAAGAATGAACAAATTACAAACATTTTGGACATGAAAGACAGATCGTTAAGTGGAGAGGCTTCTGTAAAGATGTTTTAATGACTGGTAATTAATATCTGACCTACTGAAAAATACTTAAATCATGTTTTCTGTTACGTCATCTGCAACAACAATGTGAGGAGGTGTTTTATGGACCTGAGGAGATTTATCTGCATAAAAGACAGATTAACCTGCTGCTGCTACTTCAAGATGGTAGGAAATTAAATATGAAAGAAATATGACAAGATGGTTGCTGGGGTACATCACTAAGCAAAGTCCATTGATGAGGAAGTAGTATGTCCCAAAGCTTGCACACTCTTCTGTTAAACATTCTAAAGTATGTACTTTGTCTACACAAAAACGGTACATACAGTACTTTTAGGACAAGGTATATAGAAGCGAATTGGGATGCAGAAATCAATTGTATTGCCAGATATAGAAGTGCGATAGGTCACTCCAGAAAACATGTTTTGTGCTCAACTGTCCAGTGGTGGCAAGCCTTACGCCACTGCATCTGCTTATTTGCATTTTATTTGTTGATGTAAGGCTTGAATGCAGCTTGGACTTGGAAACCCATTCTGTGAAGCTCTCTTCTGCGCACTGTGCACTTCAGCATGAATTGACCACACTCTGATTCTACATGACCTACCACATGGCTGACCTGCAGTTGCTACAATTGCTTTCACTCAGTTATAATACCACTAACAGTTTACCATAGAATATTTAGTAGTGAGGAAATGTCATAAATGGACTTATCACACAGGTGGCAACCTGTCACAGTACAAAGCTTGAATCTGATTTTATTAAATGAGATAACCCAGGTGTGTCAATATCAGTTTCTGAAGGGCCGAGCCCTGCACAGTTTACTTTCACCCTGCTCCAACACACTTACCTGTATGTTTCATACAAGCCAGAAGGACTAAATTAGTTTGATTGGGTGTGATTAATTAGGGTTGGAACTAAACTGTGCAGAGCTGCAGCCCTCTAGGAACTGAGTTTGACATCTGTGTGATAGTCCCTTGAGATAAACCATCTAAATTTTGAAGATGTCCAAGAGCTCAAACTCACTGAGCTCCTGGGAGCTCCTTTTTTTTCAAAAAAGTTTGTAGCAGTCTGTATGCCTAGGTGCTTGATTGTATAAACATTACCATGTAAATGATTGGAACACTTCCATTTAATGATTTAGGGGAGTGTCCCAAAACTTTTGGTAATATATGTGAGCATATGGGGGCAGCACGGTGGCGCAGAGGGTAGCACAATTGCCTCACAGCAAGGAAGTTGCTGGTTCGAACCCCGGCTGCTTCAGTTGGAATTTCTGTGTGGAGTTTGGATGTTCTCCCCGTGTTTGCGTGGGTTTCCTCCGGGTGCTCTGGTTTCCCCTATAGTCCAAAGATATGCGGTACAGGTGAATTGAATAAGCTAAATTGGCCGTAGTGTATGTGAGTGTGTGCAAGAGTGTGTGGGTGTTTCCCAGTGTTGGGTTGCAGCTGGAAGGTCATCTGCTGCATGAAACATGCTGGATAAGTTGCTGGTTCATTCCGCTGTGGCGACCCCTGATTAATAAAGGGACTAAGTCGAAAAGAATATGAATAAATTAATGAATGTGAGCAAATGCAAATATAGGGCTGGGCGATAAAATCGATATCAGTATTTATTGTGTCAGTATTATATGTGTCAGTATTATATGTGGCTGCTGAGCGCGTGGCTTGGAAGGAATGCCAATAAGCTTGTGTCACATACTCACACTTTAAAGTTTGCTTTAACTATTCAGTAGTTACGCTTTACCATTGCACACATTTTGTAACATTTTATTTATCAAGTTGAAGAGTCTCTTTAACACTTATGTTTATTTTGGTATAAAGAGTGTTTTTGACTATTAAAACTATTTGCCTTATTAATGTTGGTAAATTAAAATGAAGTGGTTAAATTAAAAAATCCTAATATTCCTAAATGGATTGTTAAAAAAATATAATAATTATCGATATAGAATGATATGAAACATGATATTGTGACATTTTATTTTTGCAATATCACCCAACCCGAGGAACACTTCAATTCAATAATTATGGGGGTGTCCCAAAACCTTTGGCAATATAGTGTATATGTGAGCATATGTAAATATGTGAATCTTATTAGGTCTGCGTGTCCACTGAAGAGTTGCAGAAATGCCAGCTGAGTATTTTTTTCTGTTGCTGTCGTTGGTAGCTGCTAAGCCAGGCGAGGAGTGTGCACTTTACACTCAGTGGTAAGCCCTCAATGTTTTTTTAATGCTTTGACAGTCAGAGAAACCTCACAGCTGAGTGTTTGTAATACAGCGCTTGCATTTCTGCAGAGCGAAATAAAAAAACTTAACTGATCATGTCTCATCAAAAAAAATCTGCTTATATCACTTGATCAAACAGATTTGTTTTTTTTAAGGTGAACCGTCCTTCATTAGAGGGAACACAAATGTCAGTTTTGATAAAATATGTTCATTTTAGTTCCTAAGATTTGTTTTAAATGCCATTAGGGCAACAAAATAATTATTTTTTTGGGAGGTGAAATAATCCTTTAAACAAATTTAAATACACTGTAGAACTGACAAACAAATTTAGCTGCAGTGTACACATTGCCTTCTTAATCTCTTTCCTTGAGAGTCAGGAGGACAGGACAAGGTAGGAGTGAGTGTATGTTTGTGAAGCTTGTGAGAGACAGCCAGTCCTGCAGTGATCTGGAGGACGTTTTCTTGACCTGCAGGTGGAATATGTAGACCTACTTGTGAGCAAGCTCAGTGGGGGGTCAGCGCTAATACAAACCCTAGAGAGACAGCATGGAGTCAGGAGACTAATGGGAGGGTCCCTCCCTGCAATGACGGGCTGAGGATGAATTGGAAACCTTGAAAAGTAATTCCTCTCAAAAACAAGAAGCCTTATCAATCAGTCTGTGCTAGTTTACAAAGAGCAAACCAACACAGTTAATCTTAGCTTTTGTTTTTACAGCTCAAAAACTTCATGGCCACAACCTCTAATACAACACACTTATTGTCCATGCAACCTTATGCAATACTTTCTATTTCTTATTTTGCTGATACCAAACCCACAAATGCATTAAAAACATTACACTTGGTTAGAGAAACTTCACAATTTTATTACAACTTAAGCTAAATCAATAGTAGCCACTGCACCTGGAAGGCAAACCTTCCACAGAAATGCTGTATAGATATCCAACCCAGGTTAATTGGAAACACGTATGAAAATTACATTGCTCTGGTTACATTTTATTAAATGTTTAAGATGACAAATCCACTAGAGGATGCTGTCTACATTTTTGTGAATCTGAAATACAATACTTTACAGTATATACGTATCAGATAAACGGTCTTCTGGTACAGGATCATGAGAAGGTGGGGCTTGTTGTCGCACAGATCGCCTAGAGTAGGAGTGCCCAAACAATTTTATAGATTTTTTTTGTATTTCTTACAATAAAATCATAAACAATCTAATTTATAATATATAATATATATTTATATTGTTTTATACTAAAACTTTTCTTCTAAAAGTGCTTCCTTGGTCATATCCATATTTCTTTGCACATTAAACACACGCAGGGCCAGAGCAAGCTGAACTGGCGCTCCAGGCGAATGGCAATCACACCACCCTCAACCCGAAAGTATGCTAGGATGCTGCACACTTGGCCATGATAAAGAGACCTGACCTGGGCGTCACCTTTACAAAACTCCACTGCTGGACTCTTACAGATTTTAATAGGTTGTGCGGTTCATTCCACTGTAGCGACCCCTGATGAAAGTCGAAAGACAAAAAAAATTAATGAAGGTCTTTATTTTTTTTTCAGTGTGCATACACACTGTATTTTAGCATGTTATATTTCTAGATATTATATTTTAGAAGCTGGTGTGAAACACATTTTCATTCCCTTTCTGCTGCGTTTCACGTCACAGCTCAGTCATTAGTCTTGTAACCAATCAGTATTCACATGACATAATTTTTGCTCTTCAAAGTGATTAGTCACATGACATTTACATCTAAATGCCTTTGTCTTTGTACCCTGCTTGCTTCTAAATGAGCTTTTCAGTTGTATAAAACCCTTTTCTTAGGGAAACTGTGTTATTTCAGTATTTTCTGTTTTCGTCTGCTGTGCATTATGATTTGTGACTCATAACAGCATATTCTCAGGGGAGCTGGAAGAGCTGTGGACATTTCCTCTACTCTATAAACAGACATCTGAAATTTGTATTCCAGTGGACCCGTCCTGCAACCTGCGTTTCCTTTGAGCTCTGTGTAAGAAAAGTCATGTTCCGTGTTTCAAAGCGTCCGACAAACTGACATTGACACTGGGCTGAAATGATTTATGTGAAGAAGACAGACGAATGAAGTTTTTTTTTT
>CAIGQZ010032465.1:2662565-2677765 GCA_903798205.1 Danio tinwini | reverse complement strand
ACACAAAATAAAATAAAGCACAAATAAAAAAAAATTATAAAAAAAAAATTATATAAACTGTGCTTTATGGTTTTCAGTGTCTAACAGAATTGAGGTACAGAAATGTAATAATTTATTCATTCATTTTCTTTTCGGCTTAGTCACTTTATTAACCAGGGGGTTGCCACAGCGGAATGAACCACCAACTTATCCAGCTTATGTTTTACACAGCAGATGCCCTTCCAACCGCAACCCAATACTGGGAAAATAAATGTAGTATTCATTCATTCATTCATTTTCTTTTCGGCTTAGTCCCTTTATTAATCCGGGGTTGCCACAGCTGAATGAACCGCCAACTTATCCAGCACGATTTTACGCAGCGGATGCCTTTCCAGCTGTAACCCATCACTGGGAAACATCCACACACACTCATTCACACTCATACACTACGGGCAATTTTAGCCTACCCAATTCACCTGTACTGCATGTCTTTGGACTGTGGGGGAAACCGGAGCACCCCGAGGAAACCCACACGAATGCAGGGAGAACATGCAAACTCTACACAGATACACCAACTGACCCAGCCGAGGCTCGAACCAGCGACTTTCTTGCTGTGAGGCGACAGCACTACCTACTGCGCCGCCAGAAATGTAGTAATGAAATGTAAAATAACACAGTATGATCTTCATTGTATACATAATTAAACAATTCATCTTTGTTAAAGTGGCAAACTTTATAATTTGTCCAAATGGTTTCATTCACTTGAAATTGCAGGACATCCTATAATGTGACTATTGCAGATTCTCTCATTGTGATATCAATGCTAAAACAACAAATTGTGCAGCCCATAAGCATACTACTTTATACATATAAAAACAAGAAGCGTAAATGTTTATTTAATTCCAACTTTAAATGCTCTCGAAGAAGAGATCTTGTACGTTTCGCTGAGTCATATACAGTATAGTGGCATTTATGTCACCACATTATTTTAAATACAGGATACTATAAACACTCTCGTATTTTATGTTTAGTCCTTTTATTCATCAGGGGAACTTATCCAACTTATCCAGCATATGTTTTACACACACATACACTACAGCAAATTTAGCTTACTCAATTCACCTACACCGCATGATTTTGGACTGTTGAGAAAACTGGAGCACCCGGAGGAAACCCACACGAACACAGGGTGGCCATGCAAACTGCACACAGAAATGCCAATTAACCAGGCTGGGACTCGAACCAGCTGCCTTTCTTGATGTGATAGTGCTAACCACTGAACCACCATGCCGTCCCCATGTAAACCTCTCCTAACTTTATTAATGAATATATTAAGTTCAACTGATATTTGTAAGGAAGAGTACATCTGTTTGTAAAGCATACAGATAATCTACTATTAAACAATTATTAATTCAACCAATGCAGAGTCGATTTTTCTGAGAAACACTGTAACTGTCCTAATGTCTGATCTTGATGTGCAAGTTAGGAGACAAGGTTTATCCTACAGGAAACCCAGTGTCTAAACTGCCTGTGATTCACATAGACTAAACATACAAAAGTGCACATGCAACAACAGCACATTACACCCACATGCACATGCCCAAACTCTAATGTGATGGGATTTCCTTTCAAACGGCAGACTGTTAAGGCCTCATAATTTGAGTGCAGTTCTAGAGCTAACAATCTGCATTATATTTACTCTTTTGTTTATTTAGCAGTAAGTGTTTAAGTTGTGTGCATACAAACTAAAGCAAGAACATAATACAAACAGTGATAGCATACCAAAACGCTGAATTTTCTCTTTACATGTATGGCTTGTTCACACTTGACAGGTTTTATTCACTTAAAATGAACGCTTGATTTCCCAGTTAGTATGGTTCAAGTGTGAATGCTGCTATCAGACTTTTGGTGCGCATCAAACAAGTGAAATGAAACTGACTCCAAAACTAAAATATGACCAATTTCCCAGTGTTGGGTTGCGACTGAAAGGGCATCCGCTGCGTAAAACATATGCTGGATAAGTTGGCGGTTCATTCCGCTGTGGCGACTCCTGATTAATAAAGGTACTAAGCCGAAAAGAAAATTAATGAATGAATGTAATATGACCAACATAGACTAAAGACTAAAAAGACAAAGAAAGACCAAAGACAAAAAACTGGACATGACCCCAACTACATCTACATTTAAATCTACATTTAAAAATACATAAATAAATAAATAAATAAATAAATAAATAAATAAATAAATGTGGCGAGGGGGTGTGGCCGAGAGCCGTGGGAGGGAAACGAGGCCCGCCACAGATGAGATGCACCTGTGGCGCGCACCTGCCTTCAATCCCACGGAAGGAGCTCTGGACTATAAGAGGAGGAACGATGGCAGAGGACAGAGAGAGAGGACCGGGCCCGGACTTATTACTTTTGCTTTCAGTTTGACGGCAGTCTCCGTGAGGAGCTGCTGTCCGTTTGTTTTGTTTTGTTTTGATTTAGACGGTAGTCTCCGTGAGGAGCTGCCGTCCCTTTTATTAATAAATATTTATATAAAGTTCGTCGGTTCTCCGCCTCCTTCTTCCCGGCGGCCAGGTGGCCGTAACTTCATTACAGTGGTGCCGAAACCCGGGAGAAGGAGGGACACGTCGTCCAGTTGCCCTCGCCGCTGAGGAGGAGGGCGAGTGTTCGGGAGTTAACCCGAGTGGGGGAGAAACCCGTTCGTCTGCCAAAGTGACGGGGCGGCCTGAGGCTGGCGAGGAAGGATCTGCCTGCTGCCGTCTCCCAGCATGGGGAGGAGCAGGGGACGCGGGGCTCCCCACCGGATGGGAAAGAGCTGAAGGGAGCCATCCCAGAGAGCCCGGGGGGAGTCGCCGCGATCCGCCATGACGCCGAAGCCTGCGTCCTCCACCGAAGCGGGAGCGGAGCAGGAGACCAGAAATGCCGCCAGCCGGTCAGGAGAACCGCCACCGGACACCAGAAGACGGACGGGTGGATAGATTCCTCCACAGGGCTCCCAGCATGTCGTCACTTCTCTCAGTTGGTTGAGGACCGAGTGGCAGCGTGTCTGGAGAACCGAACCCCAATTTTTTTTTTTTTCCTCTCTCCTCTCTCTGTCTACTCTGTCTTTCCTCCTTTTTTCTCCATCTCCTTTTCTCTCGGCCCGTCTCATAGGTCTCGCGGGTGCTGTGGCGCCAAATCCCCCCCCCGGAGTATGCACAGCCACGGGGTGCCCCCGGCCTGTGAGGGGAGATGGGGGTATGTGGCGTGGGGGCGTGGCCGAGAGCCGTGGGAGCGAAACGAGGCCCGCCACAGATGAGATGCACCTGTGGCGCGCACCTGCCTTCAATCCCACGGAAGGAGCTCTGGACTATAAGAGGAGGAACGATGGCAGAGGACAGAGAGAGAGGACCGGGCCCGGACATGTTTTACTTTTGCTTTCAGTTTGACGGCAGTCTCCGTGAGGAGCTGCCGTCCTTTTGTTTTGATTTAGACGGCAGTCTCCGTGAGGAGCTGCCGTCCCCTTTTATTAATAAATATTTATTTGAAGTTCGTCGGTTCTCCGCCTCCTTCTTCCCGTAACTTTATTACAATAAATAAATAAATAAATAGTGTCCTTGTAATGTGCTGCATCCCGATACACATACAATTAAATAGTATACGGTAAATAATAGATTCCTGTATTGTGTGATTCATGGGTGTTTTTCCTTAGTTTGTGTTTTTATATCCCATTAGAGAATTTTATTTCCTACAACATTTGATGTCAAAAGTTAAACAAAGAGTGACAATTTTAATCATTTTGAAATCATCACATGGCCTGGCTTTTCATGGTTTTTAAGGACTCATCTTTTAAATACTATATATGTACTGTATATGTAAATGTGTGTGTGTGTGTGTGTGTGTGTGTGTGTGTGTGTGTGTGTGTGTGTGTGTGAAACAACTGTTAAAAATGTGAATAGCAGTCACTTTGTTCAACTGTAGAGTTAATGTTTTAACATCAAACATCTAAGTGGAGTCTGATCAAGGTTCTTAATTAAGTTCAATAACAAAAATAACCAAAAGGAATCACTCATAAATCACAAAATAGGCAAAACTTTAAACTAACAGCATACTATCACACATCAATTGTATTCAGAATTAGCATTTATTTATTGGTCTTAAATTATACAATATTAAAATGAGTATTCAAAATTATAATATATTATGAGTTTATTTTTCTGCAAGCCTTATGCATGTACAGTATGTATGTATGTATGTATGTATGTATGTATGTATGTATGTATGTATGTATGTACCTATGTTTATGTAAAGAGAACGGTACTCATTGATTGACTTCCATAGTATAGAAGAATATTTGTTCTGTTGAACACAGAAGATATTCTGAAGAATTTTGGAAACATGTTACCATTGACTTCCACAGTATGAAAGCAAATACTGGAAGCCAATGGTTACAGCTTTCCAAATTCTTCAATATATCGATTTTCAACAGAAAACAAAAAGGTTTTTGAAAAACTAATCAAATTGTGACTGAACAATGATAGAAATTTCATTTTTGGGTGAACTATATGCCTTTAAGCTTACAAAAAACTTATATTGAAACTGGAACATTTCAGAGGCATTAGACTGTGAGGGTGATAGGACTGGTAAATCTGCCTCACTCTACTTTCCACCACATTAATAATCCATGTCCACCGACAGCCACTGCCGCTGCAATTAAACTGAACTTATTTCTGGCCAGGCAAATATTTCCTTTTCCTCTATCTGCCAGGAGACATGGCTTCAAATGAACCTCAAAAAACAAAACAAAAAAAGAGAGGAAAATAGCATGAAAGGCAGACTGCAAGTAGAATTTCAGGCATTTGGAGATTTTTTCCTGTGAGACCACAGTGGGACTGGTCACATGCAACAGCTGTCCTGTAATCATTACTGAACTTATCATCTCACATCCTGCAAACTGCTGAAGCCGAGGATGCTGAAACTAATTCTACATACAAAGTCATTGATATTTTTTGATTACTGACACTGGCTGAGAGCCTGAAACTAAGTTAAAACTATCAACATTTTACTTATTTTACTGACTCTCAGCAAGTTTGATAATTCAGATGTAATTCTTCTGCACACTAGGGGCTCTATTTTAACGATCCAAAACGCAATGTCTAAAGTGCATGGCGCAAAAGCATTTAGGGCATGTCAGAATCCACTTTTGCTATTTTAAGGACAGAAAAATACAGTTTGCGCCATGGCGCATGGCCTACAGGTTTGTGATTATTCTCTTAATGAGTTATTGATGTTTTTTGAGAATATGGTGCATTAAAACAAACTCATCTCCCATTCCCTTTAAGAGTCAGTTGCATTGTACCATGGCGCATTTGCTATTTACATGGTGGACTTTGTAAGTGGAAAAACTGAACCCTTCACTAGCGAGAAAACAGTTAAATAGAGCATCTGCAGCATGACCAGTAGGTGGCGCTGCTTTGAATCGCCTTTGAACTGCCTTTGAATCGGAGTGAGCCAATGATTCAGAGAAAAAAAGAATTTTCACTGTAGCTCATTCGGTTCAAAAGTTATAAAGATAAACATCAGTGAAACTTTGGACAAGTTGTGGCGCTTGAGAGTTTGAGTTAGAGACTTCAGGTTTGCTGTGGTTCATGTTGACTGCCCAAATTATACAACTTTCCCGCATACGGTTATAGAGGGCTGGCATTCAAATCTGCCAGAAAAAGTCGGAATAATAATAATAATAATTGAAACGCTAACGGAAACAATAGGTGCCTCCGCAGCTTGGCCCCAAATAAACCATAATTGTCACTATCATTATACAAATATCCTTTGTAATTATAATTATAATCTACAAGAATTTTGAGTTTTTATAATTATCATTGTTTACCTTTTTGGAAAGGTTTCTTATCCATAATATAGTCAGAGTGCTAGCTTATATGATGAATCACTCTGAACCCCTCATAATCACTCTGGACCCCTGACACACAGCACACTGCCTCTTTGAACTTTTATCTTCTGGTCAACACTACAAAGCACTGTGCACCAGAACAGCCTGACAAAGAAACAGTTTCTTCCCTCAGGCAATCCATCTCATGAACACATTATGATAGTAATCGTGTAAGAGCATCACTACTTCAGAATCAGAATCAGAAAGAGCTTTATTGCCAGGTATGTTCACACATACGAGGAATTTGTTTTCGTGACAGAGCTTCTACAGTGCAACAGAATTACAGAGGACTAAAAACAGATAATAAACTTTTTACAGATAACGGTAACTTTTTATACACATTAACAACATTATTAACAACACATTATTTATCAACATACTTTACATGCCAATTTGCACATAACAGCTGCACACATAAGGTTGCATATGTAGCACGCCCGGCATTAAGTTGGCGGTGCTGCAGTTTAAAATTTCTAAAAGATGATCACAGTTGAGTCACTTTCGTAATGTTTATTACAGACATTTGATCACAATGTACTATCATTCCATAAATATTTCCATGCAGTAATACTTGAAACAGTCTATACAACATCATTAAACAGTGTATTATGCCCAACAAACCCTTGTCTTGTTTAATTAAATATGCATTATATATAGAAATAGTTTATTCATGAACATTATTCACATACAGGTCATTATGCTCTCGTAATTACAGTCCAGCAGACAGATAGATATATACATTAGATGTCGCCTACCCTACTGTTGTCTATTAGAAGGAATGCGTCAATAGAGCCGCCATTTTAGTACAGGGTAGCGCTCCTTTGAAATTAATGCAGGACCAAGGTGAAGTGGAGGACTGTGGCCATCCAAAGCCAGAGAAATACACATATACACATATCTATGATCGGGAGTTTTCCCCGGTGGTCCGTATGCAAATATTTTTTTTAATTACGAAATATTATAATTTTACATCACTTTTCTACATTGATGGATGTGACCGCATGGGCATTCCTGACAAAGAGTGAGTGTTTGTGTGCATGGAAATGCATTACCCGCCTTTCCTGTTTAATTTGATCTAATCCATGTCCTGAAACACACCCCCTCTTCTGCTTTCACTTCTCATACTGACGGAGGGAGCGATTCGTTTGTGAATGAATCTCTGTTATGAACGACTCGTTCACTTAGCTGACAATAGTACAAGTTTCTGGCAATGCAGCTTCTTCTTGTCATATTTCATAACATTGTTTGCTCATTTTATTCAACAAAACTAGCATAAGCTTAGAATTTAGTGCGAGTTGGTGCTACTTTGCCTTATGGTCACTGCAGTAAGAGACTGTATTATCAGCAATAACATTACTTGTTGAGCACAAAAGTTCATAACATACAAAAACATAAAAAACGAAATCTTACCTATAAAATGTGATGACTTTGTGCTTTATTTTATTTGTTTTGCTCGTTATTACACCCGTACACAGCGCTAAAGTCCAGCATCTTCACATTGGCATACTGTCTTGACTAGTGCGGCTGAATGACGTTTGTCCTAGGAGCACTGTACCAATGTGGCAGTGCTATTGATGCATGCTCAGGGTCCCTATGTGATATCTAGTGTATATATCTATGATCGTTACCCTAACAACCTTAGACAACAAACTGTCCCACTCTTTTTCTCCACTCAAGGTAATTCAAATAAATACAACATTAGAAGTAACAATAGGATTCCTTATATACAATAATTATTATATTTAATTATAAGGAATAAATATACATATACATATATATGTGACGAATCATTCAGACTCAGGGTGTCACATATATAGTAATATACCTGTACATACACTTGTCAATTTGTATGTTGGCATTCACGATTTACTTATATTTTAAAATATATTAATTGTCTGTTTTTTGTCTTGTCTCTGTCATTCTGTTGCAATGTAGAAACTCTGTCACGAAAACAAATTCCTCTCATGTGTGAACATACCTGCCAATAAAGCTCTTTCTGATTCTGAATAAACACTAATAAATCAGTAAACTAGATGAGGCCAAATAAACAGGATAAAATAAGTGTAAAAAATAAATGTATCAAAAGAATACAATCATATTATATTTTTTATCAAAATAATCATTAGCATTACTACACTCAAAAAAAGACATTTGCTTTTTGTTCAAACTAATTATTTATATTAAGCTGAAACAAGTTTTTTTGGGGACAACAACTTGATTTCACAAAAATCAATGATATTCGCTAGGGGTTTCAAAATTAATTGTTTCTTCGGTGCACCACGATGCAGATGCAGACAATTCGGTATCGGTTCAGTAATAATACTAACTGGTTATTATGTACTGACGTCATTTATCTCATATGCGCTATGTTGCGGTAGCTTACTATGGCGAGGGAGGCGAGCGTGAGTATTTTAAACACTTCAACTACCTAAAAAAGCAGAAACTCTGCACAATTTCACTGCGTGTGTGTTTGCTGGACAGTCTTTCACTAACACTAACAGCAGAAGCCCCTATTTCACTGCGATTGAGAGAATGAAAGTAAACTCTATTTATCTCTCTCACTGTGGCCCATTTGACCTGCTGGGCATGTCTTTTCCTCTCCTCTCGGCTATTACAGCGATACTTCTGGATACAGACACGAGCGCGTGTCTGCAGTCTTTTCCACCGCATCTATTATGGACCAGCTGTGATCGCCGCTGCAGTTTATTAGAGTCACTCATCTGTGAAGAGCGCCAGCGCCAATTGCAGCCCTTTCTGTTGAGCACCGAAGACCAAGACAAGGCTCAGAGAGCGAGCGGGATATTTATATTTGTTTATTTGCTAAAAAATGCTAATGTTATTTAAAGGTACAGTTTATATCTTACTGTTTGTATTAAATGACAAAATTGTATTACAAATAGTATATAAATATAAATATATTTAAACATTTTAATACAACATTTGCTGTGCTGTGAAGAAAATATAAAACTGTGTATGGAAAGCATCGTCAATGCACCGTGATGCACCGAGATATCGTATTGAACCCAATCGATGGCATGATAATCATAACCGAACCGAACCGTGAGACCAGTGTAGGTTCACACCTCTAATATTCGCCTAAATACGGATTCAGGCAAACTAACAGTGCTGGTATTGCTTGATCTCAGTGCTGCATTTGACACTGTCGATCACAGCATACTTTTGGATTGGCTGGAAAACTGGGTTGAGCTGTCAGGGACAGTCCTCAAATGGTTCAGATCTTACCTTGAAGGAAGAGGTTACAATGTCAGTATAGGTGCCTATACTGTAGGTCAAGGTGGACAGCCATGACACGTGGAGTCCCACAAGATTCAATTCTGGCACCTCTCCTGTTCAACCTTTATATGCTCCCACTGAGGCAAATAATAAGAAAGAACCAAATCTCCTACCACAGCTATGATGATGACACTCAGATCTACAGTACTTAGCATTAATGCCTAATCACTACAGCCCCATTGACACCCTCGGCCAATGCATTGATGAAATGAACAGTTGGATGTGCCAAAACTTTCTTCAGTTAAACAAAGAGAAAACTGAAGTCATTGCATTTGGGAACAGAGATGAGGTTCTCAAGGTGAATGCGTACCTTGGCTCTAAGGGTCAAACAACAACAAATAAGGTCAAGAATCTTGTTGTGATTCTGGAGTCAGATATGAGTTTCAATAGTCATGTCAAAGCAGTAACTAAATTAGCATACTATCATCTCAAAAACATTGCAAGAATTAGATGCTTTGTTTCCAGTGAAGACTTTTATCAGCAGCAGGGTAGATTACTGTAACGGACTTCTTACCGGCCTTCCCAAAAAGACAGACAGACAGTTGCAGCTCATCCAGAACGATGTTCTCCCAGTTACATTCAAAATAGATTTTAAAGTATTACTACTTGTCTATAAATTACTAAATGGCCTAGGACCTTAATACATTTTAGATATGCTCGCTGAATACAAACCTAACCGATCACTCAGACTTTTCCAGTTTCCAGAAATGATCAGATGTGCTCCAACATTAGGCACATTCAAATCAAGACTGAAAACACAACTGTTTAGCTGTGCCTTTACTGAATGAGCACTGTGCTACGTTCGACAGATCGCACTATTATGTCTTTCTCTTCTTTTTCATTCTTTTATAACCTGTTTTAACACATTTTAATCTGTTTTTATATGTTTTTTATTATTAGTTTTTATTTTCTGACACTTGTCTCTTTTATTCCTGTTTATGTAAAGCACTTTGAATTACCAGTGTATGAAATGTGCTATATAAATAAACTCACCTTGCCTTGCCTTATTGTTTTGTGTTCAATCCACTTCGATTTGTAAAAAATATTAAGTTAACTTAAATCCTTCATGTTGTCTTAACACAAATCAATTGTGTATAACCCAGCATTTTTAACAGTGTATTATCAGCTTAACCATGACAAAAATGCCTCTCTTTGACTAAATCTAAACAAAAACAAGTAAAAAAAAAAAACTATATTTAAAACAGTGGTAATGCTAAATTTGAATTAACACTGTACTGCATGCACACACACAAATACCATACTGAAATAAAAATAATGGCTAACATGCACATCTGCAAAGGATGCCATGATTAGTTCTCATTGTCAGCGTGAGAAAGAAAGGCAGAGTTCCAAGAATGTGATCTGAGATGACCCACTTAAAGAGGTGAAATAGGCCAGTGTGACGGGGTCTCGCTAACCCACACACGGTGCAATGATACTCCCCAGATAATCTTACCACACGCTTCTGGTAAGGCACAAAAAAGGTCATAACAGACAGAAGTCCAAGCCCAAATTTTGACTCTGAGGGTGGACAATACACTCGTAAAGAGCACTTCCTGTCTCCTGCCAGTCAATTAGTGCCTGTAAGATTTGAATTGGCTCTTTTCCCAGTGGACAGAGCTGCTGAAAGTACACAACAACGCAGGATTCGGACTCTCTTATCAGAGCTATTACTGTTAAACAAATCTGACTTCTGTCAGGAGACCATAACTGCACAAGACATCCGACAAAATCAGCCACGAGGGAGATGTGTGAATGCATTAGCTGTGTTTTATGTGTCTCAGTGTTTGTGTGTGTGTTTATATTGGTCTGTATTATCACACAAACACCACTCTCTGTTCTAGAACTATGTGTGCACTGTGCACAAGTCTCGAGGAACTACTAGTTTGGGCTCAATGAAACTGAACAAAATCAAACTTAAAGGGATAGTTCAACCAAAAACTAAAATTGGCCATTATTTACTCAGCCTTGACTTGTTACAAACCAGTTTGAGTTTTTCTGTTAAAGACAAAGAAAGATATTTTGAAGACTGGAATGTGTAAATAATGATTTCCATAGTATTTGCTTTTCACACTATAGATTTCAATGGCTACAAGTTTCCAACATTCTTCAAAATAACTTATTTTGTGTTCAACAGAAAAAGAAAATAAAAAACTCAAACTGGTTTGGAACAAGTCAAGGGTGACAAAATGATGGCAGAAATCATTTTCAGTTTGTGTAAAGTATCTCCTTAAAGGGTTAGTTCACCTAAAAATGAAGTGTTCAATTAGTCTAACCCATCCATTATTTGGAAAAAAGCAAATGGAAGTTTTGTTTTTAATATTTATTGGACTTCTTCAAACTCTTTAATACACATGTGTTACACTCAGTTCCTGGAGGGCCGCAGCTCTGCACAGTTTAGTTCCAACTAGAGATGCAACGATTAACCGATTTTACTATTAACTGCACTTCAATTCGTCATGGTTAATTAATCGTAAAGGCTGCTCAACAACACATTTCTGTACAGAACAAAACTGCTGCAAGTTAATAAAGTTATGCCAAATGTGAGGTAGTTCCAAGCTTGTACATCGAGGCAAATAGAGGCACACTGGATTAACTATGGCTGAGGCTATTAACTAGGGCGCACTCACACTATGCTATCCGAACTGTGCCCAGCTGTGTTTCCTAGTTCGTTTGAGAAGTGTGAGTGCTTTGAATGACTCAGGTGCGGTTCAGTTGGCCAGCCCTGGCCCGGTTGGAAGAGGTGTGCCATAGCACGGTTCACTTGGCCTTTGGCGCAGCATGCTTGTAGTGTGAGTGTAAAGCGTGCCTGAACCCGAAACTGAAGACGAGACGTGACTTTTAAGGGACTTTATATGCTTGATATGGATTTATCAATCATTCTTACAGTTCAATGAATGTAAATGTCGTAGTTTATTAAAGACTCAAACCCCTCGCTGAACAACAGATGCACCTTCAGCAAACCTCCTAATTCCTGCAGCACAAGGACTTTTATGATTATTTATGAGCGTCAAAAGTGACTGATCTGTTCTGCGAATTATTTGACTGTGTGTTACTGCATATCAAATTACTAAAATGATATAAAGAAATCTCCACTGTGCTGAGCGAGAGCGCTTCTCTTCTGTTAATCTGACCAGCGCATCACCTATGACCTAAATGTGCTCAGGTTCGGATGCAATGTGAGTGCAGGCCGCCGGAGCAGTGGGGAGGGGGGACAAGCACGTTTCAAGACAACTGTACATATTGTAAGTATGCCCTTTTTACTTTACTTTGTATGGAATATACACATTTCCACTCCAAAGAGAAAAAAATAAAAATACCAAAGAAGTTGATAATATAGTTGATCAAAAGTGCATTTCAGACAGAGGTTTAGCAGCATTTGACTACATTTGTTCTCTTTAAAAGGGAAATACTTGGCTAATATGTAAATCAAATTTACATTAGACAAATACTATTTTTGTATTTCATTCATTCATTTTCTTGTCAGCTTAGTCCTTTTATTAATCTGGGGTCACCACAGCGGAATGAACCGCCAACTTATCCAGCACGATTTTACGCAGCGGATGCCCTTCCAGCTGCAACCCAATCTCTGGGAAACATCCACAGACTCATTCACACTCATACACCACGGACAATTTAGTCTACCCAATTCATCTATACCGCATGTTTTTGGACTGAGGGGGAAACCGGAGCACCCGGAGGAAACCCACGCAAACACATGGAGAACATGCAAACTCCACACAGAAACGCCAACTGACCCGAGGTTCGAACCAGCGACCCAGCAACGTTCTTGCTGTGAGGCGACAGCACTACCTACTGCGCCACTGCGTCGCCTATTTTTGTATTTATTCTTATTTATTTATTTATTGTTTGTTTGTTTGTTTGTTTGTTTGTTTAAATGCCAAACACTTTTTTTCACTTATTTTAAGTCGAAAGAGAAATGGACTATTGTTTGTTTTTTATTATAATTTTGTGCTGTATTAAATGGTTGCTGAGCAGTATATAATCGTACATCCGCAATTTATAATAGTTGCATCTCTAGTTCCAAACTTAATTAAACACACCTGACCACACTTATTGAGTCCTTCAGACTTGTTTGAAACCTACAGGTAAGTGTGTTGGAGCAGGGTTGGAATTGAACTGTGCAGGGCTGCGGCCCTCCGGGAGCTGAGTTTGACACCCCTGCTTTAATAAAATAAATAAAGCCCAATAAAGCACATCTATCCAAGATAAAAAAGTGTCTTATATGGCTCCAGTCCAGGGGGTGAATAAAAGCTTTCCTGTATCAAATCTATGTGTTTATTTAAGAAAACGTGAATTGTTAAAACTTTAAACCATTTTGTGTATTTTTGAGATATTTTTCATTTTGGGGTGAACTAACCCATTAGTAAAACTTTAGTTCTAGGTTGATGAAACACACTAAAGCACATACTATAGCAGCATTTTTAAAAATTGTTACATTAAAACACACAAAAACCTTTCTGTCAAGAAATAGCTTGTTGCTAATGCAGATAACAGATGTTCTTAAGCAAAAAAAAAGTTATTTTATTCAATCTGAGCCATTACAGGCAACAGTATTGCATTCTACTTCAAAACTTTAATGCATGAAACTTGCATTTAAATTTATATTGCATATTACAAAGTTACCTATGTAACTTTACTCACCATGCAGTATCTCAAAATGAAACTGTGACATCAAAAATGTAATAATGAGGTAAACTGCACCATTTGTGGAGAGCTGTGAAGCTTTAAACTCACTGAGAGTGAAATAAACTGCTCAAATGCTGTTTTATTATTCGATTCACCTTTCCTTCTATTTCACTTTGAAGAATTTTGTAAACTGTGATTTCCAACCACTGATTAAATAAAGTTTTGTGAATAAATAATGGTAATTAAGTAGAACAACAGAGACATATATTAACAAAACTGAGGGAACAAATGATTAATACATGGCCACAAATGAATAAATCATAAACAAATTCTTAAAAGATGGCATCCACAGATAATAAATGTGACTTTGAAAGTGAGCAGAGCTATTCTCCTTCTGTATCAGGAATGCACTTGATGCACAACTTGTAGCCTACTATGTGAACAACCGGATATGACTGATCAGTTACATCAGGTAGATCATACATGCATGAATCTTCTCTGTGCTGTAACACTCAGTTCCTTTGTTCATCACTGGCTCTCCTGGCAGGGTTTCTCCCTGTTTTCCGCCAAATGAGGTCATGAGCAGGAACCTGCTCTACAAGTCACAAGATGCAGTTTTCATGATGACTCCAAAACCAAGAAACAAGTATGCACATAAAAGGACACTGTCTATTGCTTCTATTGTTTACTGTTGTAAAAGTGAGCTAAATCACAAAAAAAAAAAAATTTTCATTCATTCATTTTATTTTCGGCTTAGTCACTTTATTAATCTGGGGTCGCCACAGCAGAATGAACCACCAACTTATCCAGCACGTTTTACCCATCAATGGGAAACCACACACACCCACATTCTCTATTGACAATTTAGCTCACCCAACTCACCTATAGCGCACGTCTTTAGACTTGTGGGGCAAACCGGAGCACCCGGAGGAAACCCACGCAAACACAGGGAGAACATGCAAACTCCACACTGACCCAACTGACCCAGCCGAGGCTCGAACCAGCAACCTTCTTGCTGTGAGGCAAAAGCACTAACCACTGCACCACCGTGCTGCCCTTAATGATTTTCAATACACATTACTGTTCTTATTATTAATTAATAATAATAATAATAATAATAATAATTATAATAATGCAATTTATTTGTAAAGAACTTTTTTAAACCCAACAATTTATTTTACAAAAAAATAAATAAATAAATATAACAAAATTTTTTTTATTATTGTTATTGTTTTATTGTATTTACATGCACGGATGGATTAATGGATTGATGGAATGTAATAGAATGAATTGATTGACTGATTGATTGATTGATTGATTGATTGATTGATTGATTGATTGATTGA
>CAIGQZ010032465.1:2648309-2662555 GCA_903798205.1 Danio tinwini | reverse complement strand
TGATTGATTGATTGATTGATTGATTGATTGATTGATTGATTGATTGATTCAAACTGTCTGCTTGGCATTAAAATACTGCTAAATAAATATCCAGCCCATTTAAATTGATCAAACTCACTTATGTTGCAATAATATCAATGTGACAAACTGCATTTCACATCTATGCTGCATCATTAATACAGGATTTTTCTGTTTTTTCTCTCTCATTGACACGGTTTCTCCTGGTACATTTTGTCTCCACAGTGTAGGCAAAACATGATCCACACACATAGGCGCACACACACACACACACATACACACACACACACACACACACACACACACACACACACACACACACAAGAGCTTAACAAGCAACTACAAAGTTATCTGTGGTCAGCAGCACCCGCACCAACAGACAGAGAGAATAACAAATCTTAAATGAAGCACTTCCTCATTTTCCTGTGGGGCAAACTAGAACACACATGATCAAAAAGAGGCAAAAAAACATCACTTCCTGCCAGACTACGCCTGTCTGTGCTTCGGGATAGTTTTACGCGGATGTCATATGAGTGAGTGTCAGTCTACGTGCTTGCAGAGGGGGAGCTAAAAGACAGGACCGAGCCCCGGCAATCTAATGCAGTGCCCATATATGTGCAAAACAGGAAGGTACAGATGCCTTGAATGGGAAGGGCTTGCAATAAAGAAATCATGAACTAATGTAGGCCAAATGTGACATTTTACTCTTCGACATCAAGCATGATTTTGGTAGAATTTTTATTATAATTTAAGGTTTTATTGTTGTTTTTTTTTTATATTTGCATGTTTTAGTAATTTTGTTTGTGCTCACTCACTATCCTTCGGCTTAATATCGACTTTATCAGGGTTCACAACAGTGGAATGAACTACTAGTAACTCTTATGTTCAGTGCATACGTTCTACACTGTGGATGCCCTTCCAGCTGCAACCCAGCACTGGAAAACACACATGCATTCTCTCATTCACACTCACACACAATTATACATTACAGTCAATTTGGTTTATCCAATACACCTGCACCATATTTCTTTGAACTTTATTCTTATGACCAGTGAGCCACTATGCCACTTTTGTTTGTGCTTTTATGCTTTCTGTTTATGTTTATATATATATATATGTATATTTATGTTTATGTATATATATATATATATATCCTGTTTAACTTTTAGTTATTTTTAATGTTTTTTTGTTTGATTTTTATCATAATGTTTAGTTTCATATATCCATATTTTAATACAGTTTTAGTAACTGAAAGAAAGGGAGCAATATTTTGACAAACTGAATTTACTGTAATTTGTGGTAAAAGATTTGTGTGAGCTGTAACAAATATTAGACTATTATTACACCTACTTGACTTAGAGATTAGCTCAGAAATAATGCATGCACAGAGAGCTTCATAAAATGGGTTTCTCTTTCTTAATTGCTAGAAGAACTGCATTGTGCAAAGATTAATGTTTGGTGGAGGGGAGATTTTGGTGTGGGTTGTTTTTCAGAGGATGAGCTTTGTATCCTACCCTGGTTCTAGTGAATTGAACTCTTAATGCTTCACCATACCAAGATATTTTGCACAAATTTATGCTCAAAATATTGTGAGAACCATTTGAAGATGTCCTTTCCTTTTCTGACATGACTGCGCACAAGTGGACAAAGCAAGGTACATAAAGACATGTATGAGCCAGTTCGGTTTGGAGAAACTAGACTGGCCTACACAGAGTCCTGACCTCAACCCAACAGAAAACCTTCAGGATGAATTAGAGCATAGTCTGTGAGCCAGGCCTTCTTGTTCAACATCAGCACCTGCATCTGACAAATGCACTTCTAGAGGAATGATCAAATATTCCCATAAATATTTCTATACCTTGTGAAAACCCTTTTTTTATTATTTAAATAACTGCAATGGTCCTTCAGTAGCTTTTCTCTATTTAAGTTATCATTCATTTTGTGTGCTTGTTGTTTTAATTAGTTATAGTTCTATTTATTTCTGTGCTTGTTATTGTTATTATTTTTCTATTTAATTTTGATTGAATTTATTGTAATGCAATTATTTGTTCCTTAATATTAATTTAGTTTTTTTTTCCATGAATTAGTATCATTTTAGTTATTGCAATATTTTAAGTTTGTCTTTTTTTTTTTTTTTTTTTTTACACTTTCTTAAAAGGAATTGAGTACATTTCTAGAAAACACTTGCAAACTTATGCAAACACACTTGGTATTAGTAAAATGCATAAGCATTTCCTGCAGGAGCACAATAGCACACATTCCTATTTTTTTAAACTGTCAGTGTTGCTTTCAGTTCTCAAACAATTACAGCATTTCCCAGCAACAAATACTAACTTGACTGCCACCCTGTCTGTCAGATTTAGCACATAATTAATGCAAGCGCATCAGATCACACACAATTATGAACTCTGAGAAAGAAACAGCCATCGATTTCACACAAAAGACTGAAACTAAAACCTGCTGCTCTTGTTGTCCTGCAAGTCGAAGGAATTTTTCCCACACTTCCTCCAGCAGGGGTGAAAACAACCTTTCTCAGCCAAGAGTAGTTCAATAATATGACACTCCATCACAGATTATATTACACTTTATGCATTCCAGGTTTCTCTCTGTTTAACAAGAATACACTTCTATTCATGTGAACTACAGCTGTGTTCTGAGAAACTGAATGCACACTTGACCTGCGCTTACTGCTGTGTTGTTACAGCACTAGGCGAGTTTTGACAGTGAAACTTCAGATTCAAACAAAAACCCACAACAGAGTGAAAAAAGAACACTATTCCTCCATGAGAAGTGGAGAAGGAGACCTAGAGGAGAAAGCAGGTGTTTATCTCTGCCACATCCAGTCCACTGTAAACATTTTAGTCAAATTTAATATCAAATAATTAAACACATTTTGGACATACGTTTATTTATGCCTGTTAAGTTACATTTATTTGACTTACAAGTATGATGGAACCACACATCATTAATGAAAAAGCACATTCTGTAGTTCGGTGGCTCCCTCTAGTGGAGAAATAAGTGTGTAAACAGGGTATTATATGCAAGAAAAACATCTACAGCTGGAAGTTAATGACAATTATTTATTTTATTTATTCAATTATCTATTTCATTGAGTTTTATTATAATTTATTATAATCTTCTACGTGAAGCTGCTTTGACACAATCTACATTGTAAAAGCGCTATAGAAATAAAGGTGAATTGAATTGAAAAGGTGAATATTAATATTCAAACATACCACAACCCTAAACCTATCACAGACAGTAATGTGAAAACAGTAATAATTGTTGTAGTGTCACAAAAAATGTTGCTATATTAATGTGCTCATGCCCAAGTAGCCACAGATGTATCTCTTCTAGGCTTTACTGTACTGAAAGGCAACTGACTGCCCTGCACAGTTTAGATTTAGCTTGCCTCAACACCTGTCTGGAAGTGTCTATTCCAAGATCTTTATTAAGGTGTTTTTAAAAAATAAGCTAAACCATTTAGGACATTGGCTCTCCAGGTGCAGGAATAAAAACCCCTGGCCTAACAAAATCGACTTAAATCGGTGAAATAAACTGACAATTGTAGCACTAGATTAGAGATTAGTCCTGGATGGTCACAATGTGCAGCTTATTAATATACTAATGCAACACAGTCTCACAGGAAATTAGTGTTTTAGTGTACCTTTTTGTGAAAGAGCAAAAATATACATAACTAAAATATACTTTCATTCATTCATTCATTCATTTTCCTTCGGTTCAGTCCCTTATTTATTAGGGGTCACCACATTGGAATGAACCGCTAACTATTCCGACACATGTTTTACACAGCGGATGCCCTTTGCTTTCAGCCGCAACCCAGTACTGGGAAACACCTATACACTCTTGCATTCACACACACACACACACACACACACACACACACACACACACACACACTCATACAACAGCCAATTTATTTTATTCAATTCACCTATAGTGTAGTCTTTGGACTGTGGGGGAAACCGGAGCACCCAGAGGAAACCCAAGTAGACACAGGGAGAACATACAAATTCCACACAGAAATGCCAAATGGCCCAGCAGGGACTCAAACCATCAACCTTCTTGCTGTGAGGTGACAGTTCTAACCACTGAGCCACCATGCCACCTTAAAATACTTAAAACAAGCATTTGACTGCAGTTTTTAAGTGAAATCAATGCTATGGGTCAGTATGACTTTTGTCTTTTTACTCTAGTCTTATTGACATGGACATATGAATAAAGAATTATTCTGTGCAGTTCTTTGAACAGCACCAAAAATACCACAAAACCACTTAACCGTGTCTATGTTTATGCCTTTACTGTGTCTATGTTTACACCTCAGTGTCTATGTTTAGTAATCAAATACAAAACAAAGACTAATCTGTGCATTATTCAGTCAGAAGATGGTGCCAAACAGTCTAAAATGCAAAGCTGTTGTTACAAACAATAGTACAACAATGAGCGCATCAAGCACGTTCGCCTCACAGCAAGAAGGTTGCTGGTTCGAGCCTCAGCTGGGTCAGTGGACGTTTCTGTGTGGAGTTTGCATGTTCTCCCCATGTTCGCATGGGTTTCCTCTGGGTGCTCCGGTTTCTCTCAAAAGTCCAAGACATATGGTACAGGTGAATCGGGTATGCTTAAATTGAGTGTGTGTGTGAATGAGTGTGGATGTTTCCCAGTGATGGGTTGGGCATCCGCTGCATAAAAACATATGCTGGATAAGTTGCCATTCATTCTCGACCACAGATTAATAAAGGGACTAAGCCGAAAAGAAAATGAACGAATGAAGGAATGAGTGCATCAAATATGAACACCTCTACAACTTGCAGCTGAGCACACACAGTCAGCAGAGGAGCCAAGTGAAAATACAGCAAATCAGGATTAAAGAAAAAAAGTATAAATTAATGCAAAAAGACATTTTAGGAGATTTAGAAAACTCGGCCAGATGAAAATTAAGTCTCAAAAAGAGGACATGTTCTAGTAAAAGAAGAAAAAGGGTCACACTAGTTTAGTGCAGGGTTTTGGTCAGTATTGCACTGGACTAAGTGATCTGTATGACCTTGTCAAGCATTCTCATCTTGTGTACAGATGGGCATATACTGTATCTGAAACGTACAACAAAACATATTTTGTTTTGCACTCCCCCCACTTACCATCATGAACAGCACTGTGGCTGCAGTAGTGTCATTCAGGTTCCTGGGCACCACCATCTCTCAGGATCTGAAGTGGGACATTCACATTGACTCCATTGTAAAAAAAAAAGCCCAGCAGAGACTGTACTTCCTTCGTCAGCTGAGGAAGTTCAACCTGCCACAGGAGCTGCTCGTACAGTTCTACTCAGCTGTCATCCAATTCATCCTCTGCACTTCAATCACCGTCTGGTTCAGCTCAGCTGCCAAAACCGACCTCCGTAGACTACAGCGAATAGTCCGGCCTACTGAACGAATCACTGGCACTACCCTTCCTACACTTCAAGAACTGTACTCTTCCAGAGTGAGTAAAAGGGCTCGTAAAATTACTCTGGATGACTCACACCCAGCACATTACCTGTTCAAATTGTTACCGTCTGATCGGCGCTACAGAGCACCAAGCACAAAAACAGCCAGACACAGGAAAAGTTTCTTTCCTCAGGCCATCTACCTCATGAACAGTTAAATATTCCCCTACTGTGCAATAAACGTGCAATACTTTCTCATACGCACTTGTACACAGCACCTTATAACCTGTATATTTACAACATATCTGTCCATAAAACTCAACATCCAGATCTTTTTTTATCTTTTTGACTAACTGCATCTCTGTTTAATGTTTATTGCCTTTTCTTTTCTCATATTTAATTTTGTGTTGTCACTCGTCACTTTATGTATACTGGAAGCTTCTGTTGCCAAAACAAATTCCTTGTGTGTGAAGCACACTTGGCAATAAAACTGATTCTGATATTTCAGTGAAGTATTTCTGTTTTGCAACAATGTAAACAGTGCCCTCTAGTGGATTTGCCGTCTGAAACCCCAGTGTTCTCCACCAATCAGCTGGTGTGTGGTGTGCAGTCTGGTGCAATATAACTGTTGTCGTGTCATCCAGGTGGATGCTGCACACTGGAGGTGGATGAGCAGATTCCCCCCAAAAAATGTTTAAAGCGCTTTAAGTGTCTAGGAAAAGCGCTATATAAATAGTAAAGAATTATTATTATTACAGTTTTTCTCATTTGCTAAGACACGCTCAGTGAAACTAGGATTCACTTGATCTTCATCATCACTATCCCATCAGAGCAGAAGACATGTCTTGCAAATGTGTAAACTTATTCTCATTGGATTGACACATTTTCCCCAACATTTTTCAAAACAGTTAACGGGAATGTCATTCAAGCAGTCCAAAATCCATTGTTTTAGTTATGGTAACCAAACAGAAACCATCTATTCCTAACCATTAGAAACTACAAACATCAGTATGAAATCACTGAACCAGTGGTTTGACACACCTTCACACAAATCTTAGCAATCAGTCCGCAAACCTTAAAAACAGCGGAAGGTGTGTGTTGTTCTGTGCCAGCATGGATAGAGGAGGTCAATAGTGGCTATGTCTTATACTCACAATAGATTTGACTGTATTTTGGTTTAGATGTGTTTTCTCTAATATTTACAGTATTACTTTTGTCTGTTTTGTTTTTTTACAGTAACAGTATTTCAGTTTTCAGCCACAGTTTGAAAAAATGTCTTGAATTCAATATAAAAATACTGTAATCAAAACATTTCTTATTCTATATCCAATTCTTTGCAAAAAAGGCCAATTTGACAGCCCAAATAGAAAGACAACAAATCGTCACCTTGGAATTATAAGGTTCTGTCTGCGTTCTGAATGATTTTGAGATATTGAGCTTCAAAGTTTTTGCATTCCATAGCAAACAGTATGTGTGTGACATTTGTTTTTTACTGTAAATAAAAAGTCTTAAATTGCAAAGAACTTATAAAAAAAACATCCCATAATGTAAATAAGTTGTCATTTAATAAAAATATGTCAATAACTCAATTTTGACAAAAATGTCAGATTGGACCTTATAATTGTGTAGTGATTGATTAAAAGATCTCATATACTTGTTTGCAAGTTGTGTTGTTTACAGGTAAAATTAGCTTTTGTTGCATATTTTAAATGTTTTGATACGGTATGTGCATTTTGCAAGCAAAATATGTAATTTTGACCACGAGCGCCACTGTTTAGGCCTGTGTGTTAACTGTTTTGAAAATGTGGAGTTTCAGTTGATGGCTGCATCAAAGCAATCAAGAAAAACTGTAATTACCTGAAGGAACATAGTTCCCATTTACATCTTTTAACTGTTGTTCATCTAATTAGTATTGCTGTTAATTTTAGGTATCTGCCTGCTGAATGACACATCAATCAGTACTAATTACAGTTTGTCTCAGTCGCTTTAGTGCATTTCTCACAACACTATTTACATTTGCACAACAGTTAATGCATTTCTTAAAACAATTAGTACAAACTGCAAAACCTGGTGGATAACCTGCAAAAAAATGTGTCACTATCGCAATAATTTCTTTTACAATAGTCTATCGATAGTCCAACCTTAACAATCGATTCAAGTTGTGCCAAATGACCTCCTCCGCTCCTGCAGATGTCGCTAATTCGCGATCAACAAAATGCCAAGTAGTACGGTATCAGAAGTAAGGAAGAGTGAGCATGGCGGAAAATATAAAGGTGCCTGCAGCTTTTAGAGCTGACGTGTGGCTGCACTTTGGTTTTAATGCTATATCAGGGAGTACTGAATTAGACAAACAAAAAAACATTTGTAAGTTTTGCAATAAATATAGTTCTCTGTTCAATCACACTGTTCAGTTCTAATGAATTGGAATAGATGGAAAATAAATTTGAATTGGTTGTCAATATAATGTGACACATACTAATACAAACTATTGCAATATATCACAATATTTATTGTATCGCAATATATTGTATCGTGACCCATGTATCGTGATATGTATCATATTGTGAGGCCCTTGCCAATACACAGCCCTAGTCACTTGCTCAAAATTGATAGCTCCTTCCTCAAAAGCAAGTATTCATATCAATGAATCTGAAACTCTGAAAATCGAACTGACACTCTTTCAATTTACTATAATCTTGAATGTGAAGCTGCTTTGACACAATCTACATTATATAAGCGCTATACAAATAAAGGTGAATTGAATTGAATTGAATGAAAGTGTCAGTGTCATCAAGGTGAAAGGTCCTGACACCATTGTTTTACAAACAAGATAGTCAAATGGCTTTGTCATGTTTTCATTATGACAGTTTACTCAAGACAGCACTATATACTATTTGCACAGCCATTTGAAAACTACAGTAAAGTTAGACATCACTGCATTTAGTGAGGTATCTGAGTACAAGACACTGAATATGTCTGTTTCACATGTTTACTGCATATGCTCTTTACAATTCTAATTTATTCACAGCATTGTGCAAAAGAATAAATACACTCTTATTTACAACAAACATAAACTTCCTTTGGGTAGAGCTGTGCACAACTGTAAACAATATTGCAGTACAAATTGGAACTGAACCTACAACATACACAGGTCTGTAAATCATTCATGAAATTGTTCAATTGTTCAGTTTGTTCAAGACTTGTCAGAATTTTTTTTATTTTTTTTTTATATTAGCTTGACAGATTTTGACAACTAGTTCAACCTTTTTGTATGTAATGACTCAAGTAATGAAATGAGGACTATTAGTTTTATATGGAATGACTATTCAGCATCCACAAGTTTAGTTAATTTTGACTGACATGACATAAGCAGATTATAATGTTATAAAACAGCAGAGAGTTGTATGAAAGCAATTGATGCATGTCCAAAAGCATTTGCAATTTGTTGTAAGGAATAAGAAACTGCTACTATGATGTGCACAAATGACTAATTGTTTTGAGAAATGCATTAACTGTTGTGCAAATGTAAATAGTGTTGTGAGAAATGCACCAAAGTGACTGAGAAAAACTGTAACAGCCAAAATTATGGTAATTTTCACCCAATACGCAAGTCATTAATACTGAAAATTGAATGTATGCCCACTTACTATAGATTTCAATAAGCCAGCATGGGTATTTCCAGTGAACTGTCATGTCATTTTATTATCACTGCATTTAAGCTTTGCCTTCAAATCAATAAAAAAATTAATAATCTACACTACCTGATGCTGGGTCACACACTGGACAAGAAGCATTGCATCGAATCATATTGTGCAATGCCAAGTCTTCAAAATATTAACAGTATTTTCTCATTTTATGCTTGAGCAGTTAAGTTAAAGAATGCTTAACTGACTGTATTCTGATTTTAAACTACTGTACGTATTACATTATCATGATGTTAAAGCAACCTCGTGATATTGATTAGATTTAAAAGGAAAAAAAAAAGGAAATTGACTGTCTGCACATCTGCTGGTACTGTCCGCACATCTGCTGCTATTGGCTATCGGAACTCTAAAATTAGTGTGGAGTTACTAAATAAACTTCCTAAAATATGGACTTAATTAAATAATTCACTGGTGTACTGACCTTGTACAAAAGAACTGAAGACAATTTATTGTGGACAACATTTGCTTTAAGGGATAGTTCACTCAAAAATAAATATTGAGTCATTATTTTCTCACCCTGGTGTTGTTCTAATGCCGTATACCCTTCTTTTCTTTTATGAACATAAATATTTAAATTTTGGGTGGTCCTTTAGGTTTGCAGAGCAATACTGAAGTCAGCACTGACCTGGAAGTTTACTGACTTTATTGTGATGTACTTCTAACTAAAATAGATATTTAATAGAGGAATAATTTTGTTTATTGCTCATCCCAACAATCTCTCACTAACAGTAAACTAACAATTGGAGAGGAGTAGTTAATGCCATTGCACAGCCACAGCCAAGACCAACATTTTTTTCTGTAGATTAACTTGCATGTATTAATAGTTTACTTCAGAAAGAGCAAAGTGTCCAAACATAGTAAATAGTTCCATTATATAAAATTCAGCATACAATGTTTAAATAGGTTTGATTTGCAACCCTGAAAATAAATATTTGAATTCAGCATCACATCTGTAATATTACAACATGCACCATTGTAAAAAGAGAGCAATGTACTATAGCTTCTAGTAAACAACCTGAAGTCAGCAAGTCGCATGAGATAAACTCCAGTGAATAAAATTAGTTTTTTTAATATATAATCTATTAAGTTAACTAGTTATGTATGATTAATTATGGTCCAGCAAAACAATAAATTCCACAAATAGTTTACTCTTTAGAATGGGATAAATTCAATACGTTAAGTAAATATTTCAATACACACATTTCAAATTATTTATAAATTTTTAATTGTCCATAGGTGCTCAAAAAGAGAATGACTAGATTACTATTTTGTTTATTATTATTGCATTTGTTGCATGTAACACTAGGGGTCAGTGTTGCCCAGCGGGAGATTCTGTCACACAGCTTGAAACGGCAAGAGTAGTGATTGTAATGGTCAGTGTGTTCGAATCCCTAGGAGAACAGTAAAATATAACACAACCCTTTCTTTATTTCATTCATTTTCCTTCGGCTTAGTCCCTTTATTCATCATCCATACACACTCAATCACACACATTACGCCCAATTTAGTTTATTCAATTCACCTGTACCGCATGTCTTTGAAATGTAGGGGAAACCGGAGCACCCGGAGAAAACTCACGCAAACACAGAGAAACCACGCAAACTCCACACAGAAACGCCACTTGGCCAGCCAAGAGTGGAACCAGCGACCTACTTGCTGTGAGGTGACAGTGCCTATACCACTGAGCCACCGTGTCGCCTTTTTCTTTTTTTTAACATACTATTTTTAAATTAGAATGTTATAGCTTTCTCATATCATGCAACAGTACTGAAGTGTCTGAATGCTGTTCATTTAGCTTGCTTAGTTATCACGTGATATGAATATATTACATCAACACAGTAAAGTATATATATAGTTAAACCTGGTTAATCATTATCATACCTTTTTGCTTTATATGCTTTTTATGATTATAAAAAAGAAAGGAAGAAAAATACATTGCACTTTACACTTTAGGGGTACACCTCACTGGGACAGTACCCCTAAAAGAATATATTTGGACCTTATTAACACAAAAATAAATAATGGTAATAATGTTCACAGTTTTAAGGTAAGACACTATTTTAAGGGGTCTTTCATATTTTTGCACATTATTCTGTTTACATAGTTTAGTGTAGCCCTAGCACACAATAATTGACGCTTGCACATACAGTCCAAACTTCAGAAATGAAATAAAGTCATTCAAACCACATTATTATTGCAAATAAAGACTTAGTATTAAACTGAACTAAAAATTAAACTTTAACTGAAAAAAGTTACATCATGTAAATCCTACATACATTATAAAAGCTTTTTTATGTCTTATATCTATTAAAACTTGCTAATTAATCAACAACCAAAAAAACAGAAGACATGACAACGAATGTGATGTTTAACAAAGCAAGGTGTTAACTTAAAAATAAAAGTAAAACCTGATTAACTTATTACAAGTCAAGTATAACATAAAAAAATTGTTGTCATGATTTTTTTGTCATATAATTCTATGTACAATGTAAAAGGAAGTAAGTTCTAACAAAAATTCCAGGGGAAAATAATACTCCAAAACAGGGAAATGCTGATCATTTGGCTCTGATTGGATATCAGATTCGACATTAGTTAGAAAAGGATATAATCACAAACCAAGTAAACCTCAAAAGCTCACCATTCATCATAGGCAGGTCGACAGAAACCACAGAAGCACGACAACATCTGTGAAACATATTCTTGGAAAATCCCTACGGTCTTTATTTCCTCAAATGTTTCTGAGACTGCTTTACTTTTTGCATGATCCCAACTGCCATGAAAATAAGCGATAGCCAAAACTGTATATGGAATCTCCAGCTATTCAGGAGATTTTGCCACCCTCATAACACTCACTGTACCTTATAAACATGACTTAAAAGGAATAATGTACACCTGAAACTTGCGAATGGTTAACCAATAGTAGAGCTTGCCAAACTTAGAAAGTGCTTTACAGTTTTTTTTTTTTTGTTTTGTTTTTTCTTTGTGCAATATACATCAGGCAGTCAAATGAGTGTCTTTGAGAGTGCCACCTGAGAATGAAATTATACTGGTGTATTAGAAAGTATGTTTATTTTGGATGTAACGCAGCTCTTATCAGTGTGAGGTGTTAAATTTATTACAGTCTCTTGTATAAGCAGCTGGAGGGGTCAATTTCGCCATTGCCTGGCAACTTTTCATGTGCTTGCACACTGCATCACATACAATATGTTTTGATTAATTTGATAGATCTCATGGCATGTGTTCTGTTTACAAAAATCAGGGGAATATTTCCCACTGAAATTATATTTTTTAACAAATATTTCAGCTAAACAGAAGAATATCATTCAGTTCAGTTTAATTTAAACAAATTAAAAAGCATATTAGGCATCAAACAACATCACAATCTCTTTAAGAGTAATACGCTTCAGTGTCCTTCTAGACTTCAGTTCATGGCAGCAGGTAAACAACGTGGGGAAGCTTCCCTGCTTCAGTCTATGTTACCCGGTGAACGATAAAACAATGCAGTTCTCTGCACACCCTCGTCTTGTCTGTAACAGTGTAGTCCCGGTACTAAAGTTTCAAAAACGTACATTTCCTGCTAACATTTAAGCGCCACTGAGCGCGCTCATAAACACTGCTAATTTGCCATATTATTCACAAGTGCTCAACAGAATGACTGTAAAGGTTATCAGTTCACCCCTCTTCACAGATTGAAAACACACATATGAACATTGGATCGTTTTAAAGCCGTGAAGATCAGTCGATTCATCAGCGGATCGCTCGTCTGTGTTTGCACTTAGTAAACAGCGGTGAGTTTGGTGAACTGATAACCTTCACAGCCAATCATAGTAATTTCTGTTGAGCATGTGAACACAATGGCAAATCAGCACTGTTTAAGAACGCCATCAACAGCGCTTAAATGTTAACGAGAAATGAGCATTTTTTTATTTCATTACTGAAACTTTACTGAAACTTAGTTCATTAACTTGAGTTTGATAAATGGCATCTAAAACGTGTGTTTGGGAAAGAAAACATTAGCTAAGTTGTGCCGTTTTCCTTAACTTAGCTGAAAATGAGGTCAAATATTCCTTTTTATTTTCACTATTCAATCAGAACGGACCTTCAGGTCACTCGGAAGGCGGTGAAACGATAAATTTGTGTCACTTTCTCTTCGCTAATAAGATATACAGCCAGGTACACAATATTCCTGTGTGACTCAGGCGATACTTCTGGGTTTCTTTCCACAGAAGCCTCGATTTCGCTGTTATTAAAGGCGGCCACGTGAAATCAGTCTATTGCTACTTCACACACACATCACTTTAGAGCTAGTTTTGAATGATTCTCTAGCACAATATATAAAGTGATGGTAATTCTGCTGGCATTTTAGGATTATAAGGCTGAATGGCATGAAATGAGATTTCCCAGTATTTCTCTGTTGCAATTGGGATATCACAATAAATTACCCCTGAAAAAGCCAAAGCACCACAAACACTACCAGATTACTGTTGTGTTTGCAACAAGGAAAAACGGTAAACACATGTGGGCATTTCTTTTTTCTTTTAACTTTTCTTTTAACCACACGTTTCAGGCACACACAATCTAACACACACAATAGGCAAACATATACAGTAACTAACTAACTCCTTAGGAGCGTTATCGCCACCTACTGTATTTCACAAATATGGCAATCGAGACCGCCCGTGCTACCATTGCCATTCATTACGCCAGTCATTCAGTCATCGTAAAAATTATTTTAACATCTCTGCAGTTTCTGAATTCAAATTATGTAAATAAAAATACTTAAACACTTATGACTTTATTTACGTATCCACATACACAAAGAAAACATAACAGACTGTCTAATTGTAGGATTAAGTGTAATAAACTAAGGATCTTAATGTTGTCATACTTGGTTAAAATCATTTTGTTGTAAAATATAAAAAACAAACAATAATGTGTCACTTTAAAAATTTATTACTTTAGATAATAATTTAAAATTAATATAGTTATAAACTGATTTAAACTACTATCTTTTACTTAACTGTAGCAACTGCTAGTTTTATACATATATATATGGTTAAAGTCAGAATTGTTAGCCAACCCCC
>CAIGQZ010032465.1:2621740-2640284 GCA_903798205.1 Danio tinwini | reverse complement strand
CACACACACACACACACACACACACACACACACACACACACACACACTGTGAGATGGAGTGCTATGCCAAGAGCAACATATAACTAAAAACAGCAGAACTCACTATAATCAGTGACACTGTCTAAATTAGTTATCATATGGCATGACTGATGTTTTTTTTTTTTCAATATATGACAGACTCATTACTGACTAAGTATGTAAACAGCTTCTATCTGCTGTAGCAATTATGCAACAAACTTTGTGTGTAGACAAGAGAGATCCCGCAACAATAAAACTTACCCACCAACCATTTAGGCTCCTGTTAGAGCTGTAATAAAATATAAAATAATTTATGAAATAAATAATGTACATGAAATATTATATTTTTCCTGTCCATAAAATTTGTTTTATGGCCTGTTTGTTTTATGGTTTTAATTAAATCAATATTTGTAAATCATTAATTTAATTTTTAATTTTAATTTTTTTTAACAACAAAACATTCTCATTCAGACCTCAATAAAATTTTTATCATATTATTAAAAACAGAGGATGCTCATCTATACCCAAACATCATCCTTTACACTATTGGTTTAGGTTCAGAACCTATTTTGTTTCTTTATTAACTACTGTGTTTTACAGTTGCTTGGCAACTGCTTACATCCCTAGCCAGTAAGTCGGTGAGGTGTTCCTTTTTCTGCCTTTCCATAGGCAATAACATGAACATAGCATTCATCTGCTAACACCTAATTACCCAGCTCTCAGCTAGTGACCCTGTTTATCATTATTACCTTTTCAATAAGCGTTCTGCAAAACTCTCTGAGGTCCACAACTGACATCCAAGATGACACAAACACTTGGAACATCAGGTTGTAACCTAAATAAATACTGCATTTAACATCTTAGACATTTTTCAATGTCTTTATAATATATTATTGATAATAATTTCATAAAATATGATGACAGACAATCAAAGCTCAATTCTAATATTCAATAGAAGCTTTAAATGCAAATATGATGTCAGTATGAGAACTCTTAGAATATGTAGGGCCAAACAGAATCAGCGGATATGTTTTGCTATTTCTGCACAGAATTTTGTACAAAATCTGTGGATATATGCAGAAAGATTTTGGAAGTATCTTAATTAAAAACTTAATATATGAAATAAAGAATAATACCTTTTTTACTTTTATTTAATGTCTACAATGCAAATTCAATTAGATCCACATATTTGGTAAACAAAGCATGCGACTCATATAATATATTTACTAAAAGACAGAAAATATCACTTTACAAAATGTATTGTAAATAAATAATATGAACATTTTCATATCAGTCCATAATATAAAGGAAATTAGGTTAAAAACTGAATAAATATTCATTTACACACATTTACACAAGTAAATAAATAGACAAAAATCTGCAGATTTCTGCACGAGTTCCAATATGGCCATTTTAGTAGTTATAGAAATCTGGTATTCCAGTGTTAATTTAAACTAACCAAACTAATCCCGGGTCCAAAAAGGAAGCAGTCCTCAATAAAATATACAACAATGATCAATAACAACCAGCCTATGAATCCCATAATTTATTAATTTAGGTTGCTATACTGTAGCAGTCATCAATCAGTAAATGATCTGATCATAATGCATGTTTGAGGCTTCACTGCTGTGGTGTAAAAATAAACTTTAACCATTGACTTTTCACAGCCTCGTCCTTTGGAAATAGTGGGGGAAAAAGCCCTTACAATTAATTTTATCAACATGATGCTACAGTGCATGTACATAAGTATTCACAGCCTTTTCTCAATACTTTGTTGATGCACCTTTGGCAGCAATTACAGCCTCAAGTCTTTTTGAATATGATGCCACAAGCTTGGCACACCTGTATTTGGGAATTTTTGCCCATTCCACTTTGCAGTACCTCTCAAGCTCTATCAGGTTGGATGGGAAGCGACAGTTTACAGCCATTTTCAAATCTCTCTAAAGATGTTCAATAGGATTTAGGTCTGGGCTCTGAGTGGGCCACTCAATGACATTCACCGAGTTGTTGTGAAGCTGTTGTGATATTTTGGTGGTGTGCTGCTGGAAGATGAACCATCGCCCCAGTCTGAGGTCAAGAGCACTCTGAAGTAGGTTTTCATTCAGGATGTCTCTGTACATTGCTGCATTCATCTTTCCCTCTATCCTGACTAGTCTTCCAGTTCCTGCTGCTGAAAAACATCTCCACAGCATTATGCTGCCACCACCATGCAGGAAGTGGTTTCCGTCTGGCCACTCTACCATACAGGCCTGATTGGTGGATTGCTGCACAGATGGTTGTCCTTCTGTAAGGTTCTCCTCTCACCACAGAAAAACGCTGGAGCTCAGACAGAGTGACCATTGGGTTATTGATCACCTCCCTGACTAAGGCCCTTCTCCCCCGATTACTCAGCTTGGAGTGTCCTGGTGAGTCCTGGTGATTTCAAACATCTTCTACTTATGGATGATGGAGGCCACTGTGCTCATTGGAACTTTCAGAGCAGCAGAAATTTTTCTGTAACCTTCCCTATCCTTGTGCCTCGAGACAGTCTTGTCTCAGAGGTCTACATACAATTCCAATGCCTTGGTTTGTGCTTTGACATGCACTGTCAACCCTGGAACTTTATATAGACAGGTGTATGCATTTTCAAATCATGTCCAATCAACTGAATTTACCATAGGTGAACCCCAATTAAACTGCTGAAACATCTCAAGAATGATCAGTGGAAACAGAATGTACCTGAGCTCAATTTAGAGCTTCACGGCAAAGGCTGTGAATACTTATGTACATGTGCTTTTCAGCTTTTTTTATTTTTAATAAATTTGCAACAATTCCAAAAAAATATTTTTTTCACTTTGTCATTATGGGGTATTGTGTGTAGAATTTTGAGGAAATAAATGAATACTACACTATGAATTATTTCCGGATGCACTGTATGTACCAAGTCTGTGCAGACAACAAGCATGAACGCTGCTAATGTTTCAGGCTGCCATCAACAGGATACAGCTTAGGATACACCTGAGTGGGCTCTTTGATTTAAGAGACACTAACTTTCAGATTTCAAACTCTGCAGGATGTTTTCAGTCGCTTAGGGTTGTGCTAAAATAAAATGAGGGTGAATAAATCACAGAATTTGTATTAAAGGTTTCAAAAGGTTATTACATGTAAGACTTCTTGACATTTGGATATTTCCAGGCTATATTTTGTTTTTATGTTTTTATATTAATATGTTTTTATGTTTCTTTGATTACCAATATTTGCTTTTAAGAATAATGTATATATTTCATATGTGACATTTTAGTTACATTCAAATCTGCGTCCAGATTTTTTCACACGACTGGTTCTGATTCTAATAAAAATGTATAATTGTGTTCATAGTCGAGTATACATAGCTGCTCTTCAATCCATAAGGTCAGTACATTATACTTTGCTGAGTTAAATATTGAGGCAAAA
The DNA here is from genome assembly GCA_903798205.1 of Danio tinwini. Lineage (NCBI taxonomy): Eukaryota > Metazoa > Chordata > Actinopteri > Cypriniformes > Danionidae > Danio > Danio tinwini. The sequence continues at coordinate 2,636,834 of CAIGQZ010032465.1, read as the reverse complement.
CAGAAAAGCTGCTTTTGGATAATGCTTTGAAGTTTAGCTGCAATTTAAGCTGTTAAGAGGTGTTACTTCTACCGTAAGTGTCTTGCATGGTGCAATCACCAGTGCCTCAGCAAAATCTTCTGGGAGATTAATGAAATGAGTCAATGAGTGAGGTAATTTACTCTCTAATGGTTAGACTAATGAGTTTTACCTTCAGTCCCCTAAGCCAGATCACACTGATGCCAGAACAGCTCAACAGAGTCTTAATGTGGGCCAGAACACATGAGGTTTGCTGGGTTTCTCTACAGGGAAAATCATAAATTAATTGTATTGACTGTTTAACATCATGATACTTTAATTCAGTCACATAATGGATACAGCTGGGGTGGTCATAAAATTACAGACTTCGGCTCAGATTAATGATGTCTTCGAGTGATCCTCACTCGAGTTTGTGGCATAGACCAAAATCCATCTGACGTCAGAATTGGTTAGTTTAGTTGGTGGGCTGAAAATAATCAACCCCTAGCCTACTTAAAATGTTTGTGGGGTACAATTAATGTGAACTTCAGTAGAATTTGAATTTGTTTTTAGAAAACAACCCCACTTAATGTTGCTGAAGTGAACTGTCACAAACAACATGCTTTCAGTCAATCAGAGGAAAATGTGCGTAAACATACACAAAATATCATACATCAGATTATTTTAGAAACTGTTTTATTATGTTTTTACATGCAAGCTAGTAACCTGGCTATGCAGAAAATATTGTTTGCATGAGTTTCTAAGGTTTGCAGATTTCTCAGTAACATCATTGGCCAAATGTCAGTAGCTCAAAAACATTGGCGGGAAATCTGCCAGAAGCTGTACTGTTGTATGCTCTCAGTTTACTGTACATGCAAATGCAGAACCTTTTTTTACACTGTCTGTATTATTAGTTTAAGCTGCCTTCTCAAACTTTTGCTGCATCTGTTTATCTCTGCCTTGTAGATGTGTTTAAACTCATTCTTTTTTAATAATGATATCTCTTAATCTTCAACAAAGCAGCGAATAGCTGACTTGCGGAAACTGAATCAAATGGACTCTCATATGTGATTGGCTGTTTGTTGCACATGTCATACTTTCAGCTGCATGCGCTCTATAGTTAATTCCTTAGGTTTTGTCAATGTCCCCTACATTTACTCTGTAACCCAGAGTGTGTTCAGCTTGTTTTGTGCTACAGGCCTCAGCAAGTCTTATTAAAATTCAAAAACATAAATTGCAAAGAAATGTATATGTGATGTTAGAATGCTCATAAAGGCATTTACATGTAACACTAAACTGTGGTAATGGGCAGAAAACCTGTTTTGCTCAGATTTTGCTTAAGCTGTTTTTAAAAGAAAAGAAATCCAGGTAACATATTTACGCAACATTACACAAATCATCTTTTTACGCATAACAGAACGTGGGTGATTTGGTGGCGCAGTGGGTAGCACATTCGCCTTACAGCAAGAAGGTTGCTGGTTCAAGCCTCAGCTGGGTCAGTATGAGTGTGTGTGTGAATGAGTGTGAATGTTTCACACTGTGAATGAGTGTGAATGTTTCCCAGAGATGGGTTGTGGCTGGAAGGTCATCTGCTGTGTAAAACATGGATAAGTTGGAGGTTCATTCCGCTGTGGTGACCCCAGATTAACAAAGGGACTAGCCAAAAAGAAAATGAATGAATGAATGAGTTAACGAAACATGCATGTAAACACATCCAAAGTCTGAATGCTACTGTTCTGTGCAGAAATGGTCTGGTAAGCAATTCATACACTTTGTATCTATTTTTTATAAATCCACAACTTGCAAGGTCTATGTTTAATCTGAGGTAATTTTTAAAAAAAATTTACAAATAGGAGTATTTACAAAACAGTCTCACTTTGAACTTCTGTTTAATTTGAAACATCTTTTTTCAATAAAATTATTTATTTATTTCTATCCATTAAAGGGGTGGTCCACTACGGTATTATATTTTAAACTTTAGTTCATGTGTAATGTAGCTGTGTGAACATAAACAACATCTATAAATGTAGTACGCTCAAAGTTCAATGCAAAGTAATTACAAAGTTAGCTTAGCAAAGCCTACAACGAACGAAGTTTGGGGACTACAAAAAAATACATCCGGGTTAATGAGATCATAAACCCTTAAGGTTATGCGCATAACCCCTGTGCAGTGAAGGGGCGTGGCCAGAGGCGCTGTAATATAGCAGAGAAAGCTAAAATGCCATCCTAACGCTGTTATTTCCACAGAGCTTCTTCTGTTTCTGTATTTGAGCATCCAAAGGACACGACACAAAAAAGTGCTTACAATGCCATTTAAATTATGTTCCAGAGAATTATGCAAAATATATAGCTCTAGCACTTGACAAACGACAGCTTCCAGAATCTCTCCCAGTTCAGTGCTGGATTCGGCTAAAAACTCCTTAAAGAAGGAGCAGCTCCAACCATAACAGAAGAAGCTGTGGATTGTGAGCCACAACCTGTAAGTATTTTTATTTGTTAAAATTTATCTATTACATGCACAGTTTCTAGCATTAACAGTTTGTTGTAGCAAGGATGTAAACAATGGGAAATGCTGTTTGGCACCATTAACAATTTAGCTACAAATTCATATCTGTCAAACCCCTGTAAACACCCACAATCTTCAGCAGCGCTGCAGTGTCTCTCTATGCAGCCTCTTTCTGTGCTTTATATATATCTCTAAATGCAAACTCGCAAAAGATACGTGAATGTTTCAAATTACTTACACATGCTAATAACCTGAAATATATATATTTTTAGATAGTAGGAGTGAGGTTCAGCTGTGTTCTGTTTATTTTCTGTCTGATTCAGGCTCAAACTGATATGGCTAATAGCTACTCTGACTGACAGTATTTACACAGCAGAGACAAAGTGTGCGCTAGTAGAGACGTGACGTTTCCTTTTATTCGCAAATCACAGCACATTATGTTAGCTGACCAATCAGAGCCTCTTGAGGGCGAGCTTTCGGAGGAACTACGAAATATGATAGTCGCAGAGTAGCAGTATATAATTAAAGTAAGATATTTGAAAAAATAACGTGATTTTTTTTTTTTTTCAAATGAAGCATGAGCACACATAGCTTTGCACCCCATAAACACAACCAAGCCATAAACAAAACCAAGACTCTGGAGCACCCCTTTAAATAAACCCAAGTAGAAATTCAAGTAGTTTCAGAAAAATTACTGCAGAGCAATGCAGACAGAACACAACAGATTAAATGCTTGCTATGCCATCAGCTAAATTATGTGCATACTGCAGACTATAATGTTCACTCAACCAAAAAAAAAAGTATAAATTGGGCTTTAGTGATATAGTAAATTAATGGAAAATATTGCTAATTTGTGGACTGGAAAGGCGTCTAACTGTATTGCTGTTTTCCACATTAGTGTTGTTGAGAATATCAGGGCTATTTTATGAGGCTTTAAACTACTTTAGATCAAGAGACATTCACGCTAAACTGGAGAGCTTTTTTACAGGACTTCACAAAGCTTTAGTGGTCTTGTGACTGAGACACAGTAGTCCTTAGCTGATAACTGATTTTGCAGCCTCATCTGCCAGTTCATTACCAGAAAGTGCCACATAACCTGGAATCCAGCATAAAATGATGTTGAACTGGTTATTCTCTGTAAAAAAAATGTTTGACTCTTCTAAAGCATGAAAAATACCATAAAATGTTTGCAGATTATTTGGAAACATGCTAAGTGAATATTCTTGTTTATCTGAAAAACAATGCTAATGTCAGATATACTGCTTTGAATATGTGTTATCTGTTTTTGTTTTGTTTCTTCACCCACTGCCAGTTTAGCCAATTATATTTCAGCACCCAGTGTTGCCTTGATGGAAAACAGCGTATTTCATTCATTCAGTCAGGAAGGCTCTCAAAGTGTGTGTCCATGACTGAAATGCGACCTCTGATGGACAGTAGCAGAATCCGAAATGAGATGCAGATTCAGAGTTTCACATGAAGAAATTTGCAAATAATATAAATATTACGAACATAAACATTAAGTGAGCAGGTTACATTGTAACCGCGCTAATAAAACACGCTACGTGATGAGATTTGCACCAGAAACACACGACATCAGTAGCACAGAATAGTGCACTTACTGCAGTACGAAATGGTACGATTTATAATCTAATTAATACACACCTTTTTAACATTATTGAATATACATGCTGAATCACTGATATGTGTTGGCTTGCACTTAGTCACAGATTTAAAGTTCAATTTCAGATGATTTATTTTATTTTCAAGATCTGAGGTGAACTGTCTGCTGCTACAGGGGTCTCAAACTCGCGGCACGGAGGCCAGTATATGGCCCCTGCCTTAATTTAAAAAGTTTAATGTTAGTGAGGCCTGCGAGTTTGATATGTATAGCACTTTACAGTTTTGTGTGCGGAGCTGAACGAACACACCAATTACGGTGGGGTATATGGCTTTCGGGGGCGGGACATCGGCTGGGCTTGATGCAGGCAGAGAAACGTTTCCAGGAATCCCAATGAGTAAAAGTTACAGCACCATGGAGTGTTTTCTTCCGTGCCTGCTGGCTGCTGGTTATTGTTTTGCGCACAGTATGCAGTGGGATAAAAGTAAAGTAAGGAACCCAATGCAGCCTAGTCGTCTGCAGTCACATATCGACACCTGTTCATCGGCAATAAGAGTCCCCGGTAGAGACGCACGGATCAGCTTAAATGTTACCCGAATTCGCTCCTTCATTCTAATCATTATCCACCCACCAGCCGCCCGCACATATTATTTTATCTGATATATATTTCCTCACCCAAACGACACTTTAATAATTCTAATTCTTTGCTTTAAGCATGATGATAGGTCACCGTGGATCGATCTTTATTAACAGCAGATTCAGCTTTTACATTTAGGCTACAGTAAAAAGATAACAAAAACGGTGTCACTTCAGCCTACACGGCAGCTATGTTATGTTTTCTTGGCCTTTTTCTTTGCACTGTGCAAAATCAGAAAAGCATCTACTGTGCCTGGATTCGGCCAATTCCGCCTCGTCTCCAAAACACGGCCAGCTGCACTAAATGAGCTTGCACCACTTGTTGCAGGAATGCACAAGCTGCAAGGTGCTGCAGTCGTGTAAACAAGCGATCTTGTTTCTCCCAGAACGATAGCAGATTTTCTTCTGATGACTTCTCTAACTGAAAGTTTGCACAGTACTCTTGCACTTCATCCATTATTTTGGGCATCTTATCTTCATATTCTGCGAAGTCAACTCTCTGCTTTTTTGCTGGTCATCTGCTATGTCCCGCTACATCCACCCGCGATTCACCGCAATTAATCATAATGTATTTTTTTATTACCCGACCCACTCGACCCGTGGATTATTCGAAGCGCCCACGGATATAACCGCCATCCGCGCATCACTAGTCTCCGGTAACCCGGAGCAATTATAGGGTCGCACCGTTATTTGTGAGTCATCTACATCGCTCTATTTGCATTGCCTCACACAATAAACATTACATATATTTCTATATGATATAAAAGTAGTCAAAACAAATGACAACAACACAGTGTTGCTTTTTCCTGTAACAACAGCATGGCAAATAACAGTAAATCTAATTATTATTATTAGAATTATTATTTATAACTTATTTATTTATTTTCTTATAATTTTTTTATTTGTTTATTCATAAATTTTTTTTGTGTGTTAAAAAATCCAATCTTTCAAATCTCTTTTTTTACACAAAATAAGATGAAAAAAATAAGCAAATTAAAAATTTTGATTTAATAATATAATTAATTGTGGAAAACCAGATGCGGCCCAGCCTCACCTACACTCTGCCTCCAGTGGCCCCCAGGTAAATTGAGTTTGAGACCCCTGTGCTGCTGCTTTCAGTAGTATGGCAATATTCATTCATTTATTCATTTTCTTTTCGGCTTAGTCCCTTTATTAATCCGGGGTCGCCACAGCGGAATGAGCCGCCAACTTATCCAGCACATGTTTTATGCAGCGGATGCCCTTCCAGCTGCAACCCATCTCTGGGAAACATTCATACACTCTCATTCACAGTCATACACTATGGACAATTTAACCTACCCAATTCACCTGTACTGCATGTCTTTGGACTGTGGGGGAAACCGGAGCACCCGGAGGAAACCCACACAAACGCAGGGAGAACATGCAAACTCCACACAGAAACGCCAACTGACCCAGCCGAGGCTCAAACCAGTGACCTTCTTGTTGTGAGACGACAGCACTACCTACTGCGCCGCCAGTATGGAAATATATGGCATGTAAAATGGCATGCAAACTCACATTATTAGTATTTAACACAGAATACAGCCCAAGGTTTACCTGAGGTGATCTTTGTCAGTTTATCCTGCTGTTCAGCAGCAAGAAATAGAAGCCGTTTCTAAAATATAAATTTCAGGTGTTGTTTATGACAAAAACTCATTTTAATATGGAACATATTCCTTCTATTGCGCTTTTTATTTAGAACACGGTTTAAATCAGCCTTTAGGCTCGACAGTCAGGCACATTGTTGTTGAGGTTGTCAACCTGGCAACCCACGCTTGCACGATTACCTAGTTCAACCACTGGGTGTCAAACTTACATACTGCGGTGTCTGTTGTATTTGTTCTAAAGCCAGGTTTACTGCACAAACTTCAGCTAGTGTTCTCTGATTACTAAAAACATCTCATTTAAAGACAACTACTGCAGATACTCAACCGATTATAAGGAAGATTAGTTACAATTTCTTATAAGTTTATTTATTTATTTATTTGTATTCTTCTTTGTACTCATGTGGGTGAGTAAAGTCCTTATTCTGTTTAGAAAAACGTTTTATATTTTTTGGTTTGAATGTAGCTAACCCATAGAATTGGAATGGAATCTTGTGTTGACGTTCTGTCCTACTGAATTCAGGTGTGTTTACATGCTACAAACTGTATGAAAGGGCTTGGTCTTTTCTGTTTAGTAATAGCTAATAAAAATAAATTGCATCACAGCCATGAACAACTATTTCCTACATTTGTCGGTCACTTGCAAGTGGTACCTGAGGGAAAGACGTTCTTCTTCCATAAACTATCTGAATGACAAAATTCAACACACATGTGATGCAAGATCATCAGCATGTTGCTATGATTCCCAGAGCTGTAGAACTGTGCATTTTAAATATCTTTATAATGTGATTTTGTCAATATTTAGGAGTAGGGTCTGTTATATTGTGAATTTGACAACCGTTTTTCCTCTCTGGCTATGTGCTAACAAACTCATAGTGTCTCTTCATGGGTTAATTGAATCTATGTTTGTCATGTATGCCTCCCTTTTCTGCAGGGGCGATTTGGGGCCCTAGCATTGAAACTCAAAACACTCTCTTTCTTTATAGATATTTTTTCTGAAGATTCATTTTGTTTGTTTTATTTTTGTAAATAAACTGCACTTAAAAATATATTTAAAGTGAAACCTTTATCTTCTTCATGTAAAATTAAGTTAAAATTAAGTAAAGTTCCACTATTCATGGGGCCCCAGTTTTTAAAAAAGACGTAACAACATTAAAATCTTAATGGTTATAGACAGATTCAGGGTGCAAGGTACAGGGAGGTTTGGGGGGATTGACCCCCCTAATTAACGCTTGATCCCCCCTGAAGGACATCAAAACAAGATGTATGGTGGGTCAGCTCTTTAATAGTAAGAAGTTGCTTCCTCTGATCTTTAATCTATATCTTAAATATTAATAATAAAAAATGTATAATATTAATATACATAGGGTGTCACAGTGGCGCAGTGGGTATCGCTGTCACCTCAAAGCAAGAAGGTCGCTAGTTCGAGCCTCAGATGGGTCAGTTGGCATTTCTGTGTGGAGTTTGCATGTTCTCCCGCATTTTTTTGGGTTTCTTCCGGGTCCTCCAATTTCCCCCACAAGTCCAAAAGTGAATTGGGAAAATTAAATTGGCAGCGTATGTGTGTTACTGAGAGTGAATGGGTGTTTTTCAGTGATAAGTTGCAGCTAGAAGGGCATCCGCTGTGTAAAACATATGCTGGATAAGTTGGGGGTTCATTCCGCGGTGGTGACCCCTGATTATTAAAGGGACTAAGCCGAAAAGAAAATGAATGAATGAATGAATTAATATACTGTACATTTGATCCCCCCTATAACGGTTTATACTATTGTTAAATGCATAATGCGCCACTCAATGCTAGAAAAATATCATTCAACAGTCTGAAACTGGCAGTTCTAGAGCACTGATAGACATCTTAAGCATTTACAAAACATGTTTCTTATAAAATAGGTGTGTATATATGCATGCAGCCTTAAAAAAAGAAAAATTAGACACATAATTTGTTTGACCTACAGTAACCTTAAAATAGTCACTAAATATCCCTCAAAACAAATGAAAAATTATGAAAATGAAATACATTTTATTAATAAATTAGATGTAATTTAAATACATTCATAAATTAGATTCACTGAAGCATGTGTTACCAAATACTACCGAAAAAGGTTTGTCGTCAATGTATAGTTTGCACACTGGACAGATTTACAACATATGATGGTAAATTTATAAAAAACCTATATGAATAATATAGACTTCTTGGCATTGGTCGAGGCCCCTAATTCCTCGGGGGCCCTAAGCTGCTGCTTACCTCACTTATTAGTTAAGTCCATCCCTGCTTATCTGACAGTGTTTGGGTAAACAGGTACTGTAGATCTTCCTCAAACTCACACTGTTGGTTGACACCATACCTCTTTTACCAACAAAGTTTTCAAAGTGCCAAGAGTCAACATGTTTACATTATTTGGGAAGTCAACCACAAAGTGGAATACTTATAGTTAGCGCTGCACATTAAACTAGAAGTTTAATATATTTGACCTTTCAAGGTCTACAACAGAAAACAATGAAACAAACCAGCCGCAACACACCACTCACCCTACGAAAAAAGCAATAACTCTACAGTCTAAATTCCATGACCAGCCAAGTAAGTCTGCTTAATGAGGAGAATACCAGCTACTTACAGATCAAAGACCAGTGGCAAAACGTGTCACATTATGTAGATACTGTTTACAGGATTTTATAAAATAAATAAATAAGTCATTATTGACAATTTACTAATCATAAATTGATGAAAGAATGATCATTGATTTGGTGGAAATAAGATTTAATGGGAACAGGTTCCAATTAAGACTTACTAAACTTTGAGCACTATCCCTGGAAAGACCAATAAGTACAAATTCGGCCCTCAATGTTAACTTCAGAAAGAGTTGCACCAAGCAGATAGTTCTGATGGAAAATTTAGTGAAAAAAGCACTGGAATGACACTAGACTAGATATGTAGAAGATGTTATAAATCACATAGTGTAACTATTTATCATAAAGTTTGATGACAAACGTTGATGTTGGCATGGAGAAAAAACATGCCCTGGATGCATGAAACCATTTTCTAAGCTTCAAGGTTAGATGTTTTATTGTCAGTCAGTCAGACAAAGACATAAAAACAAATTAATCTCACACAGACTACATTAAATCAATTCTGACCCCATCTGACTGTTATTATAGTAAAAAAAAAACATCATCTCAATCCCCAATAAACAGGCACGTGCAGAGGTGGAGGCTTTGGGTGCTTGAGCCCCTGCCCTTTTTTCTCCTGAAGAGAAAGTGCCCTTTTTTTCCTGGGAATAATAATTATTTTTTAAAAACTACTAATAATATAATATATGTATAAATTAATGTGTGTTCTATTTAATGACAGCTTTCCCTGTCAAACAACAAAACAACTAAGTTTTAAAGTATATCTTGGTTTTAGTCTAGCTGCTCCAAGCGAGCCTCGAACCGGCGATTTGGAAAGAAAAACCACATGCGAGGCGAATGCTCTATCGAAGACTCTATTTACATTGTTACCCTGTCTTCAAAAGTGAGGTGTCAACAGTGAAGTAATGTCTATCAGCGCGTATGCCAACTCCTGCATCCGGGCCAAAGCTTTACAGTCTGGCCCATACCATACACACACTGCAGATGGAGTGTGTGCAAAACATACATTACCAGCTGACCTCCGTTACGGCAGCACGATATGATCAATAGAACCGCCGATGTAAATTCATCCGTCATTCATCTATATTGTGTGGAGGTGAGTAACGGTTAACTAAAGACTACCTGAGGCTCAAATTTAACGTCAGCTATTTATCCAAAAGTTCAAAAGCAAGTATGCTGGTTTGTCTTGCTAACATTCTCCTGTTTATCAACCATGTAATAAGTTAGCTAAAGTTTAGCCAGGGCAATATCTTAGGCATACAGGCTAATGTAATAGAGAAACGACAGCTGGATAGTGAAAATATTGGCCACTCGTTTTTGCAGCCATTTATTCAGTATATATAATGTTAATTAAAGCTATAAAACATGAACATATAGTCTAGCTATGGAAGTCAGTGGCTATTATTGTGTCCTATATTCTTCAAAATATTTTATTATTTTGTTCAACAGAAAAAAAACTCTAACAAAAATAATAGATTGAAAAGGGATAGTTCACCCAAATTTTTTTATTTACTCACCCTCAAGTGGTTGCAAATCTTGTGGTTTCTTTATTTTGTTGAACACTAAAGAATTAAAGTTAAAAAATATATTTTAAAGAAAGCTACAAACTTGAAATCATTGACTTCCAGAGTAGGAAAAACAAATACCATGAAAGTCAATGGTTACAGGTTTCCTGCTTTCTTCAAAATATTATATTGTGTGTTCGACAGAAGAAAAAAAGTCAAATAGGTTTGCAACAAGTAAAAGGTGAGTAAATGGTGACAGAATTATTAGTTTTGAATGAACTATCCTTTTAAGGGTGAGTATATAGTGAATTTAGGGTAAAATCTCCTTTAATATATTTTATTTATTAAAGTACACTTATTATTATTATTATTATTTATTAAAAAGTGCCATTTTTTCCACTTTAGCCCCTGCCCCTTAAAAGGTCTCTGCATGTCCCTGCCAATAAATATATTTCAACTCAAAGATTTCATAGGACCAATAAGAAATCACATGACCATATTTTTAAGCACAGCTACCATGTCTTAACAAGTGTTAGGTATTTTTAGCATGTCACTTTTTTGGTGTTATTAGCATGAATTAACACGTTCACTAACATTAACAATGTGTTTTTGCATTGTTCAAATGTTGTCAGCGTCTTTTATTATGTTGCAAACACTATTTAGTATGTTGATAGCATGTTTTTTACATTTTACCTGTTGCTAGCATATCAACTAGACAGCATTTATAATGAAGAGTTTCCTAAACAGGGCTTCATGAGAAAACTGCAGGGTGTTTGTTAATTGAAGAAAAGGTAATAATGAATTTCACTATAGTGTATAGTGCAGTGGAACTATATCTGATATTTGATCTTTATGAGCTTTAAATGACTTAAACATGAAAAACTTCTATGAAGAGTTGAGAGCTGCAGCTGATAAAATAATTAACTGCCAAGAAACAACCATGCAATCTCTGTTACAAAGTTATTTAAATACAATACCTTGTGTATATTTTGTTAAAAATTAACCAAAACGTTTCTTTTTTTTTATTCATGTTATGAGAATATCAAGTACAAGCTTATGTCTAACCTGAAATGAATTGCCTGCGTTTAACAGATCAATGTACAAAGTCTTGTACAAGTTTACAGATCTGGTTCATGTCTGACATGATCGAGTCTGTTCTGGCTTTCTTCTAGATGACACGAAATATGTTCTTGAATTTTCCGTGAGTTGTCTCATTTAGATTTGTTTTAGCAGAACAACGATGATTAATCACTCACCAAACGTTCAGGTGTATTCCAAAGATACTTAAACTGGCAAAAATATCTTTCGCAATTTTATAACATTAAAGTTTGCAAGACAATATACTTCAAATATCATATTTATAAGCTGCAACTGTAATCATTTTCCTCATTTGTTCAATATTCAGCTTCTGGTCACAACTATCAAACATAGCCTACTAATACATACAGACCAAAATATTGCCTAATACCGCAAACAAATCAAGCATGCAACCGTGTTAATAAACATGTACATGATTATTTCCTTTGAACCAAATGACACTTAGTGAGAGATGCAGAACACAAATAAACACACTATTGGGTCATTTTGACACTTACCGTATCTCAGCTCACTGGGTGTAACGTTAGTGGGTAGAAGCAAACGGCAAAAGATCTGTCGATGGCAATTCTTCACAATAAAGTTCTCCTTGTAACAACTGTCACCTCATGAACTATTTTATTCTTGGCTTGAATGTTCTGCAAAACTAACGTTACCTATTTTAAACAGTCAAACTCAGAAACTGACCTTTCACTTCTGTAACGTTACGCGTAAAAAAGCAGAATGGTGGGAACGCTGGAGGACTGGAGCGCAACAGTTAGTTTCTCTCTAACGTTACGCGTCCACATTAAAAATGTACGAAATCTACTATGGCAGAGGCAGTGCTTATGAATATTAATCCAACCTACTGATGTTGCCTGGTAACCTTCCGGTAGCGTCTGTTCACGTAACACGATAGCGTTCTAGAGAAAATTGTTTAGCAAATCACTGATAGAACGTCACCTTGGCGCGATTAATATTAATGTTGCAGGCCTACGCAATAGTAGGACGCTCGTCTCAATTATGTTTACAAGAGCGCCGTCTGTCGGTGAGATGCACCATGTTACGAACACCACCCAAGTTCATAGACGGGTCAGTATAAAAGGATTACAATTTTCTTCATTAGGTTTGTTCTTGCGATAGTTCATTTAATGTGTTGGCCGGAATAAAAACGTTAGTTGCTTATCATACAATCAAACAACCCTCATAACTCTTTTATACTGTCGCATTTCTAGTCAAACAAACCATCCATGATTGAATTTACTAATCAGAAAACTGTCATTGATTTACAGTGCCTATAGAAAGTCATCATACCCTGTGAAAATCTATACGTTTACTCACATTACACCCTGCTTTCAAAACAAAAATTAAAAAGAGACGTGGATAAAGTTGTAGAAAGGCAAATGTTAGAAGGCTACAAAAACTTTCAAATGCTAGACAATTTATTTGGGATGTGATTTAATTTCAGGCTATATGACAAATAAAGTAATTATTTCAGGACCAGGGTGGGGCCAAGTCGAAGCTCTCACTCTGGTCCCCCCGGCTCTGCGATTGGTTGAGGAAATTCTAAATCGAACCAAAACAAACCATTAGAAGTGGCTTAAGATTGGCAATTCAGGACATTGCAACATGCAGAACCTGCGAAAAAAAGTAATTATTTTAAAAGGGTATGATGATCTTCTATTGTGTTTAGTTATCTACAAGAAGTTACCCCATATACACCTGCGGTCAAAAGATTGGGGTGTTTATTTTCCATGTTTTTTTTTAAAGAAAAAAGTTCTGTTCATCAAGGTGGCATTTATTAAATGTATAAAAATGGTTAAATTGTTAAATATGTATTAACATTTTAAATAACTGCTTTCTTATTGTATGTAGTTTTAAGTTAAGTGATTTCCCCAGTCATTAGTGCTTTTATTACTATTACCATTAATAATAATATTCATAATAATTAATATTATAGTGATTTCTATCATGTAACTCTGAAGACTGGAATAATGAAGCTGAAAATACATTATTAAAATCACTGGAATAAATGATTAAATTAAAAACTACTTTTGAACAGTTATAGTGCAATAATGTTTCACAATTTTACAATTTGTACTGTATTTTTGCTGAAATAAATGCAATCTTGGTGAGCATGAGAAGCGTATTTTAAAACATTTTAAAAATCCTACTGACCCCAAACTTTTGACCGGTAGTGTATATTGGGGCCAAACTGACCTGATCATACAAAAACATGCAACATATTCTTAAATAGTCACAGCTCCTAAAGGCCTGTAATTTGTGTGTATTTTAAATTAAATGTGTTTCCCTTGTGCTTTTAACTTCGTGTTAAAATTACATTCTGGTAATTGCTAATTTCCATCTTTTTCTGACAATATGTAACTTGTAAAATAAGCATTTTATAATAACAAAAAAAGCACAAAAACAGGCTGTCTATAAAATGGGTTGACTTTATTGCTTAGAGAATACAGCTTTTGCAAAGGCATGTAAATATGTTTCTTAACTACACCATACCAGTCATCACAAGATATGAATTAACCACACATTCACAACTTTTACACATTGCACCTGGGGAAAAAAACCAAAATCTGCTATCAAAACATTGTACAAAGTGTGAGTTACAGAGAGCTCAGTGATGTCTGCAATTAAACGCTCTCATGTCATATAGAGAACAAATACCATGAGCAGATTTCTGAAGCCTATCCGTTGACTGATTTGTTATTTATTTTTTTTCATAGTTTCATCTATCTTTGGTACTATGAGACATATTATTCTGCAAGTGTAAATCTTTTCCTTGGAATACTGTTCTGAACACAGGGCAGGTAAAAGCCTATCTACATCATCTTAATCCTCACTTGAACTAAAAATGAACCAAAATGCAACATCCTACATTACAAATCACGTTCTCTGATTTCGCTCAGCAGAACAAAGAGAAATACAGAAGCGGGGATGAACGGCTGTAAAAATCAGTTACCAAAAATGTTCCCCAATTGTGTCTCTTCAAGCTATTTTACAAAGACAAATATAAGAGAAATACGCAAGTCACCTAAAACAGGACGCAGCGATTCAAAACGCCAGCTCCTGTACATAACCAATGGCTTGCCTCATGTCACAGCCACGTCACATGACTAAACATCCTTCCCACACACATACAAGGTGAAACTTATGACAACTGGCTTTAATTAAATCACAAAAAAATAACTGGAGTTTCGAGAGCTAATTATTCTAGTTAACAAGTGAACTGACGTGAACGTAGCAAAAAAAATAAAAACAAAAATTAAATCACAGGAGAGCACCCATGACTGCTTCTAAACCGTCAGTTTATACTGCTGATCTGGGATTTTAAAAGTTTATATAGGAGACAATACCACAGAGTTTCTTCTCTGCTAAGGTTTACGGAGGGCTGAGTTGTGTGTGGGAGACAGTACATGTCTGTGCGTATATATATATATATATATATATATATATATATATATATATATATATATATATATATATATAT
>CAIGQZ010032465.1:2571318-2586042 GCA_903798205.1 Danio tinwini | reverse complement strand
TATTTATTTATTTATTTATTTATTTATTTATTTATTTATTTATTTATACTAATGTACTAACCATGAACAAACAATAAACATTGCTCATTCAGTTGTTCAGTTTTTATTAATCATAGTTCAACATTTACTACTGCATTAAAAAGTACAACCCATTGAATGCACTGTCTAGCTCTCCCACCCTGTCTTGTTTTCATTTATGTTCATTCATTCATTCATTTTCTTTTTGGCTTAGACCCTTTATTAATCTGGGGTCTCCACAGAGGAATGAACTGCTAACATATTCAGCAAATGTTACTTCCAGCTGCAACCCAACACTGGGAAACACCCATACACACTCATTCACACTCATACACTACAGACAATTCAGTTTATTCAATTAACCTATAGCGCATGACTTTGAACTTGTGTGGGAAACCGGAGCACCTAGAGGAAACCCACATGAACACGGGGAAAACATGCAAGCTCCATAAAGAAATGCCAACTGACCCAGCCAAGGCTCGAACCAGCAACCTTCTTGCTGTGAGGCGATTAAGCTACCCATTGCGCCACCGTGACACCCATTTTCATTTCTGTCAGAAACCAAAATATAACCTATCCTAACTAAGATGCATAGCAGAACTTATAATGTTATATATAATTCTGTTATTATAATAAATATAATGTTCACTTTATACACTATAAATAAAGATTAGTTGACTTTGCTTAAACAAAGAGAGTACAGAAATATAATTAGTTAACTTCAAATTATAAAAGTTATTTTATTAATATTATTAAAGTGTAATAATAATATGTTTTTTTTAAGTAAAATCAACTTGTTGCTTTTAAGGCAACATGTTTACTCACTTTTTTTCAAGTAAAGTAACTAATCACTTTTTACAGTGACCCAGTCAAATAACTATAGATAAAATCTATTCTCATCCAGCTATTTTCCACTTTTGAAAAAACTGTGAAATGATTGTAGATAAAATCTATTTTCCTTCCTGCAATTTCTGGCTGAATATTTGCTTTCACTTTAGAAAGTTTATCAGATTACAGAAGAATAGTGTGTTGCAAAAATCATATGTCGACTTTAGTCATACAGAATACTAACCTGATCCCAGGTATCCAGAAGCATGACATCATCAGTGGCCAAATCAGACTGGGTGAAATCTCCAGGCACTTCCTCGGCCTGAAAGAGAAAAGAAGTTATCATAAATTGTATGCATTCATTTGAATTAGTTGCAAATTCCATCTATATAAACTCACAATTAGACGTCCAGTTTTGTTGGAGCAGCCAAAAAGGCGAGGAGGTTTAACTGTCTTCTGCAGATTTTTGGAGGTCTGATAATCCTTCTTTCCACCCAAAGAAGACCAAAAGGCAGCTGAAGGGAGCAAACAGACAACTCACCAATCAGCTCCACATAACAGGAAACTTAATAATTAGGTAAACATTTTATAAAGAAAAAAAAAACAGACACCCACCCGGCTCTTTGCCTTCTGAAATTTCCGTAGCACTGCCTCCAAGGAAACTGCAAACATATTTTGCAGCAGCGATTTCTTCCTCTGAAGCACCAACTCCTTTCCACAGAAACATGCCTTCAGGATACTTCAGCACAAACACATCATTAGTGTTCAGTTTAGATGCAGATGGTTCCACCTGGGTGAGAAGAGAGAGAGAGAGAGAGAGAGAGAGAGAGAGAGAGAGAGAGAGAGAGAGAGAGAGAGAATATGTCAGACATTTATTGCCTGTTGGTCATTAATATATGTCTGTCAGGCTATAGTGTTACCAACCTCCACAGCGCGTGTTGCACGGGTGGAGCTCTGGCGGATGTGGAAGAGGCGAGTAGTGCCAACTCGACTCTGACCACCTTTACGTGAAGTCCCACCAAGGTGGATGATCATGGGCTTGCCCTTGAACAGACTCATCAAATGGGCTGGTTCCTGGCCTTGAGTGACACGTACCTGCAGGGTGAATTGTAAATCAAGCAGACTGAGTTATTTCTAGGGCCAGACAGAATCTGTGGACATTTTTTGCTATTTTTGCGGAGAAATGTACAATCATATTTATAATTAAATTTTTTAAATGCAAATCCAATTAGATTCACTTATTTGGTAAACAAAGCAAGTCTGTCATATAATATATATCTACTCAAAAACAAGAAAATATAACTTTACAAACTGTATTGTAAATAAATCATATAAACATTTTAATATTACTATTATTATATCACAATAATATTAGTGAAGTTAATAAAACAAATTGAATAAATATAAATGTGCACACATTTACAAAAGTGAATACATAGACTCAATGATGGGCAAAACATCTGTGGAAATCTGCAGATTTCTGAGTGCGCAGATCCGTGTGGGCCTAGTTATTTCATATAAAATAAGCTTTTTCTCTGTAGCACACTAGGAATGACTTAATAGTTGTTTAGTGAAATAAAACAGATATAGAAAGATAGAAGATATAGAACAGATTTTACATTTAACCAAAATTAAATAAAAAGGGATTGTTAGTGTTGAAAGTGGGTTACACAAAAGTATTGTACATACAGAAAATACAACAGAAAGTGCTTGCATTAAGCGATAGTATAGTTTAATTTACCTGAGCATAAATATACAGAAAAAATATTCAAAATGTTCATATTATAATGCAAAACGTAGTTATAATATTATTATTATTATTAATATTATTATTATTGTTATTATTATTATTTATGTCAGCTGTAAATACCATTGTAAAAATAATTAAGAAAAAGGTTAGATAAAAACATTTACATTTGAACTAGTATGACATAGTCAGAAAATAAGTTTCAGTATAATACTGATCAACATCAATTAAATAATCTCTAACATTAATAAATAACAGGTATAGTGCCAAATATGCATCTAAAAACAAACAAAAAAAGAAACACCATAGGCTCTATCTTAACGATCTAGGCGCAAAGTCTAAAGCGCATGGTGCAGAAGCATTAAGGGCATGTCCGAATCCACTTTTGCTGTTTTAAGGACGGAAAAATACGATTTGGTTGTGGTGCATAACAGGGTTGTGCTTATTCTCTTACTGAGTTATGGGTGTGTTTTGAGCATAACGTGCATTAAACCAATAAGAGTCTCATCTCCCATTCCCTTTAAGAGTCAGTTACGTCACTCCATGGCACATTTGCTATTTACATGACGGACTTTGTAAGTTGAAAAACTGAATGCTTCATTTGCGAAAAAACAGTTAAACAGACCATCTGCGCAAGGATAAAAAAGAGCCTCCTCCTCTTTACTTATTCTTTACTTTACTTTACTCCTTTAGTTTCATGGATAAGGAAACAGTGTTTGTACACACTCCACTAAATTCATCCATTAGTCAACATTAAATTTAGTTTGTTAAGCGCAAAGATTTCTTTCAAAACCATTTCTAAATTCAGTTCTAATTTCCAGTAAACAAATAATTTAACAATAATAATGAAGTGTGGTTCAAAAACTGAGTTATATCCAAACACACGTCCTGCTCTTTTGCCCCATATGGTGATGCATATGTCTTCAAAACCCGACAGATGGACAAATCTAAGCTTGTTTTTATTAAAACAAACATAAATATGCATATAATAATACTGCTAATAATAATAACATTGTAATAAATATGCAAACTCTCATGAATAAACTGAAAAAAGCCCCCCGAATATGAAGGCATGGAGGTAGTGTTTTTTATATTTATGTAGAAAATAATAATTTTTGTAACATTTTAATCCTTTTTTTCATATGTAAAGATATTTGTGTATCGCTGTACATCCTGTGTGTATTAAGCGTTTAAACCTGCATAGGTGCATAACTAGTGTGATCTGCACTGGAGTTTAGACCAGCTTTTACTTGGTCAATGGCATGGTTTATTTCAGTTTCTCAAAATAGCAATGTGCCAACAATGCGCCTTAACACACCTCCTTTATAGCACACTCATGAGTCCACATAGTGGTGCAAATGGATTTGCTATTTAAACAACGTGGGACAAAATGTGACAATTAGACTTGTGCTGATCTGAAATTAGCAACCAATCATGCAAAACACATCTTGCCCCTTATTGCGCCGGGTGTATGAAAGAGCCCCTAGTGTATAACCACCCTACAAACTAGAAAATTCTCATTATTTATAATAAACAAAGCACAGCTTCAGTGTTTTGTAATACCTGGACAGGTGAGCCTCCCATGGAATCATCCAGCTTGACTGTTAGAAAAGCAGAGGCAGCCAGCTCATCTTGTGTACACTTCAGTCCTTGCCTGATATGACAAGGAGTAAATCAGTTTAGCCTAATAAATATGGACTTTATTATGTCAATATTGGCTAATCGGGTGGCTGATGATCACATGTTCCAGCATGTAAACCAGTGGATGTCTTGACTTACCAGGTGTAGATAATGTGCTGCTCTCTGCCTCCATGGAGATAGGTGTAGAGAATCAGGTAACAGTCTCCTCCAAAGAACTGGCCGTAGCTGGACGGGTCCACAGGAACTCGGTCGCCACCCTCTACACGCCACACCTGCCAATGTCCAGAGCATAAACTTTATACAAGTGCAGTGTAGTACTTATCTAGTACATAAGCTTAAAAAGCAGCATTCTTGATTTTTATGCCATTCAGATATCAGTTTAATGAATCTTTAGGATTTGGAGTTAACGTGCCTTAGCAACATGCTAGCAACTTGAAAGACTTTAGGTTTCATCGTCTGATTGGCTGACTTATTCAGGATTTCTGTGAGACATTATGTCACATGTTTTGAAAACAAAGCCATAATGGCAAACCTTCTAAGAAACACCCTATTGTGTTTAATTGGCTGTAATTGTCACTTACGATCAACTAAATGCTGGCTTTTCAAAGATTAACCGCACTGATTCTTTCAAACAAGAGTTTCGTATGTTGGTTTGTTATTTTAGGGACATCATAGTTACACTTTCATGGCCCTAAAGATGGCTACAAACAAACAAACTGTGATTGGTTGTCAGTCAGACTGCCTCTGGGTTGTTCTTAGCCAATAAAAGATGTTCTAGAGTATGTAGGACATGCTGCAGAACAAATTATTTTAAACTAATGCCAATCCAAAACCTTTTAATATACTCGTTGTCTCGTTTAGAGTTGTGCTGCTCAGACTGAGAGAGACTTCTGTCTGAGCTGTGCATGCTTTATATTGCTTTACTACTGACTAAGGACCTTTTGCCTGCAAAATCTAGCAAGAAATGTGGCTTATTGGAAATATGTGACTCTAGCTATGTTTCAGCGAAACTTTAAATATGCTGCATGTTTTGCTGTACATTTGTTATGAAATGTAGAGGATGCTGTCTCATACCAACTACTAAATTAAAAACTTGACACAAAACTACATTTGCTGAAACATCTTTATAAAGTAAGGCCAAAAGTACTGGTATAGTATGGTGGAAAGTACAAATCAGGAACTATACATAATCTATCATTGTAATCATAATTAGTGAGAAAAGTAAACAATGATGTTGATTTCTTACTGCCCCCTAGTGTTCATTTAGACACTGCATATAAACAATTAGACATATTTATATACAGTAAATAAGGCTAGAGTCACTTATGTGATTTTCCAAATCAATGTGTGATTCCTGAGGTAACCTATGAATCTCTAATACTCTTCTGGGCTCTAGGACACTAGATTAAACTGTTCCATGGGGTTAGTAGCTTCAGTTTTATTACCTGGACTTTGCCAGAGCCATCATCCACCATGCCGTGCTGGGCAGCCATTACTTTGTTGGAGTGCAGACTGGTGGCGTCAAAGGGAACCTGTGAAACACGGGCAATGCGACCAATGCTGTAGGCCTGGCCTGGGCCTGTGGATTGATCCTTATCCTTCCAGTTACTGAAGAACTGTTTGAACAGTGTGGTCTCACCTCCACCTGGCATAACCTGGATCTGGATATAACATGTTCGGTTGACTGGTTAGAATTTGGCTAACTGATTGACTTTAATAATCATGCTAAATCTAACATCTATTACCTGTGTGTTTTTGGGGTAGTTCTTGTCTTTGATAAACTGTTCAGCAACCTTCATGGCTGATTTACGTTCTTCAGTGTTTGCACTCTGTCCTAAGTTAATAAAATAGCCAAAAACATTCAAACAAGCCATATAAAATATGATCATATATCATAAATATGACAGACAAAAAATATGACCATACCTTTCCAAACAAAGATCTTGCTGTCCAGTCCATTGTCCAGAATGTAGCACTCAGTGGGAGTGAGCATTTCCTGTTTGAAAGGGCTGCTCTGGGCCACTATAGATGTCTTCATTGAGCCTGCAGCATCAGATACCTAACCCATACAAAACACACACATTAACAAAACTACACCACAGTAGAATACAGTGGCCCTGGTATCAATTGGATATGTGCATAATACATAAACATACCATGTAGAGTGAGGCCTTTTTCTGATTGCTTCTGTCAGTGGTCTCATCATCAGGACTTCCTGCTGGGATGCTGGGCTTGGGTCCAAGAGACTAAAAATAAGCAAACAATGAGAGTTTCCATCATTTTTCTTCTTGGCAGCGGTCAACCCAGGGCACACACAAACAGTCTGCTGTGCAGAACTTCATGCAAAAGGTCAAAATCAAAACCAGATAAACTGGAACTGGAACTTCTCTTTGCTGAGTGACACACTAGTTTACTATTTACTGTTTGCAAATATTTAGTGTGACTAATTATTCCATCTATCTTTTACTCTAGCTTAAACAGCAGAGCTTGTTGCTGGCAAACCTAAGGTCATGAGTTTAATTCCCACAGAATAAATGAACTTGCCATGTGAATGTTTACAGATTCTTTCTGTTGTCATTTATCTAGTGTGTATTTATCTAGTTTCTTAGCTGTGTCTATGTCTTTTAGTAAGACTGCTTCTGTAGCTACAAAAATGGTAAACAACTTCAAGAAAAATTTGAAATAAAAATCCCTTAATCCGCAAACCTTTTTACGCTCACTTGAGGTGGTTTTGGACTTTTACAAAAAAAAAAGGGTTAATGCGAATATGGAAATGCATTTGCCGAATAAACTCTGAAGTAGCAAAACATAACATAGTAGTACTTTATTTTGATGGTCCATTTGATTATTAGTAGACTGTCTACTTAATATCTGTTGATACTGCTCCTTTAACAGACATTTAACTGACTATAAGAAACCTTGCAAGTACATGTCAACTTACACTAACCCTAACCTCAACCTAACAGTCTACTTATAGTCTAATGAGAATTAGTTGCCATGTAGATGCAATGTAACTTAAATTTAGCAAATGGACCATCAAAAAAAAAGTGTGCCCAATAACACTACTGTGACTACTCCGCTTTTTCCATTATGCCTTGTTTACTGTGTTACTATGTTACCAATACAACAGCTCTAACAACTTAATGTAAATGCACCTAATTTGCATTTGGGATTTTTTTTTCACTCTGATTAGAATAGAAATCTGGCTACAGTATTGACTGGAAGAGGCTATATAACTAGGCCATATAGACAAAAAGGTCATGAGTAGGCCCACACGGAATCTGCGCGCACACAATTCAGCAGATTTTTAGCCCATCATTCATTCTGTTTATTTACCTGTGTAAATGGGTGTAAATTTATATTTATTCAGTTTTTAAATTAATTTCAGTATGACTAACATGAAAATATTCATATGACTTATTTACAATACAGTTTGTAAAGTAATATTTTCTGTCTTTTAGTACATATATTATATGATAGATTTTTTTTTTTTTTTACCAAATAAAGTGGATCTAATTGGATTTGCATTGTAAACACTAAATAAAAGTTAAAAAGGTATTACTTTTTATTTTATATATTATGTTTTTAGTTTAGTATACTCCCAAAATCATTCCGCATAAATCAGCAGATTTTAAAAAAAATTCTGCACAGAAATAGCAAAAAATGTCCGCAGATTCCATCTGGCCCTAGTCATAAGGCAAAGGTTTAATTTAAAGTATAATGTAACCAAAAAGCATAATACATTCAATAAAATTAAATAAATTATATTAAATTACTAAAAAAAAACTGTGTTTAATCCACCGGGGGGTTGATTGGAATGAAGCAGATCAATAAATAAGATCAATAAATGTGAGCTTGCAATAAAATACTGTTATAAAGGGCCTGGGAAATGTCACTGTGGAAACATCTAACATTCCACTGAAAGAAATTTTTTTTTATTAAAAATAAAATTAAGATAATTAATTAAACTTAAGATAAATATTAGATTTGAATTTACATTTCATGTTGATATTAAACTCTTTTAAGGTGCAGCAGTCTGACTGGGATGTTCTACTAGTCAATCTAGATTCCTTAGTTGTCCTTACTGTGTTTTGACAGAGCCAGTGTGGTTTACAACTCAAAGAGGCAGAACTCTAAACTCGTCTCTGAGGCGTGCCTCCACTAACTTAATTACTCATGTCTTCACTTCCTACCACAGCAAAATAAAGACAAGCTCATTCTTCTTACACACTGCATGTTTAAACTTGCAGCATGAAGGCATTTCGCTTTTTTCTTTCCTTTTGTAGAAAAGACAAAGACTTACATTACTGAAAACGTCTGGTTCAGACCCATCCTCAACAATGTGCAGAGTGGCACGTCCGTTTCTCTCATTATCACGAATGCCAATGGACACCTCAGAGGCTTTTATCCGCTCAAAACGATTGCATTCACTCCCACACCATTGATAGATGTCCTAGAAAATATAACATGACATTGTGAAATTTAGATTTTTCAAAAGAACACCAAAGAGATTCTCAAATCACTTCAGTTTGTGTGTTTCTGACCTTGCCAAGATCAAGGATGAAGCAGTCTCCGTGGTTGAAGCTGGCCCAGGACATATTCACCTCAGTGGCACGAATGGCACGCCGTCCTTTAATGTGAAGCACCCGCTTGGTGTTCATTTCATTGGTCACCACATGATTAAACCCAGACGACACACCACCTTGCTGTGTAGGAGAAAAAGAGAAAATAGAAGTCATAATGTCTTATGGCTCTGATAATAATAAATATATACAGTGCTCAGCATATATGTGTACACCCCTCTCATCTTTTGAAATCATATTTTAATACGAAGCTATACAATATTATATTTGTTCATATACATTAGAGTAGTCAGAACTGAAGCCAAATCTGGAGCTTATCTAACAAAATAACTTACGATAATGGTCCAAGAACTAGTACACCCAAATTTATATTCTTTAGAAAAATATTAAATACAAATTTTTAAAAAAGGAAAAATCAAGAGAAGCAAAAAAATTGAAAAATTATGTTGACATTTTGTAGGTTGTTATTATTCGCTATATTTTGCCTTAATTTAATTGTATTATCTTTCAATTTCTAAATATGTTTGGTGACTAAAATATTATTTTAATAAATTCATCTGTTTAATAAATCTGTTTTGTTTAAATGCACCAAAATACATTGCCTATATTCACTGAGAAATGGATAAAAATATTCATTTTCAAAATGGGGTGTACTCAACTATGCTGAGCACTGTATATTATTAATAATAATGATTCTAATAATATAAGATTCATTAATACAATGCAAATAAATATAGTATTACCACCATATATCAAATGATATTCTTCTGGCAGGATTTATATATGTATGTGTTTATGTATGTATGTCTTTTGCATAAAATGCAATCTCCAATGAGATAAAGGATTGTATTTATAAAAGGTTGTGTTTACTATAAAAAGTGACGACTCATAAATGTTGGACTGTAAAAAGTGATTAGTTACTTAAAATTAGTGATGAATGTCAAAATTATTAATGAATCAACATTTTGTCTTAAAAAGTCAGTAAACCCATTGTAACCTGGAATTGTTAAGTTGACTTAGCTTTACTTACTTTTTTAAAGTCAACGAATAGCTTTTTACAATGTTTATGATAATTATTTATTTCTACCTAAAAAATCCTGGTTGCCTTAAACTTTTAAGCTGAATTAAATTAACCTTACAAGTAGGACCAGACAGAATCTGCGGACAGTTTTTGCCATTTCTGTGCAGAATTTTGTAAAAAAAAAAATCTGCAGATTTATGTGGAATGATTTTTGGGAGTATCACAACTAAAACGTAATTTATTAAATAAAAAAAAAAAAACTTTAAACTTTTATTTATTGTCTACAATGCAAATCCAATTAGATCCACTTATTTGGTAAACAAAGCCAGTCTCACATACAATATATCTGCTAAAAGATAGAAAATATCACTTTACATACTGTTTTGTAAATAAATCATATGAACCTTTTCATATTAGTCAATAATATTACTGAAAATAATTTTAAAACTGAATAAATATACATTTACACAAGTAAATAAATAGACCCAATGATGTTCTAAAAATGTGCAGAAATCTGCAAATTTCTGTGCACGCAGATTCTGTGTGGGCCTAGTGGTGAGTCATTTTTTAAATTACATTAAACGGATTTAAAATGGCTTTTATAACTTAAAATAAGTTTCATTTTATAACTTAAAAGTTTAATAAGTTATAATTAACATATGACTTATTGACCATATAGTGTTCAAACCATTACAATAAGTTTTGATGGTATAAATTGATTTGTGTAGGCAAATGATAATTCATATTAAATAATATTTTTCATTTGGCTAAAATCATTTTAGATGTTAATATTTTTAGGTTTGCAGTTTTCACAGTTTCTAGCCTTTCATCAGCAAAAATAAATAAATAAATAAAATATGTCATGCTAGTAGTTTGATAATTATCGTTTTGTATATAAACATACAACTGTGTAATTCACAAGCTGCACACACAATAAAGAGCTGCTTTGTCTAGATCATCAAAGAAAGCATCATGAAAGCAATTTCAGTCCTTCTGCAAACCCACTTTGCCAGATCAAAAGAGAACATTATTCGTTATTCTGGTGCTCTGCTTGCAGATTCTAAACAGTAAAAACTTGACTTTTAAAAAAGTAACAAAACAATTGTATACATTTTTTAAATAGCACACTTTTTTTAAATAGCACTGGGAATGTAAAATAACTAACTGGGTTAAGGTTATGTTTATGGATAGGTTGCTTAAGGCATGTACGTGCAAAATAGGGCTGTAAAATTATGTGCCACCTAATTCTCATTCAGCTATGTGTGGGGTTATTACCTTGTATTTAATTCCAGTTTTAAAGTAGCCAAGGAAGGTGACAGACTCGTTGTTTTGAACCTCCCGATACTGGACAGGTGCTCCGCCCAGATGATCATCCAGCTGCATAGCAAAGATGGCAGCAGCTCCACTTTCATCCTGAGAACACTCATTACCTGCAGTTCAAGCAGACAGAGTAATGCAAGTTTCTTAAAAAAATAGCACCAAAGTGTGTTTCTTCTTCTAATTTTATATATATATATATATATATATATATATATAATTCAAGACAAAATTATTAGCCCTCCTGTGAAATTTGAATTCTTTTGCATAGTATTTCCCTCAGTCTTATTTCTTTTATCTGGGCTAGAATAAATAAATATATATATATATTTGTAATACATATTAAAACTGCTGAGGTCATTTTTTTTTCCAAGTGGCTACAGAATAAACCACTGGTATCCAATGGCTTGCTCATAATAATGAACCTAACCCAGTTAACCTAATTAACCTAGTTAAGCATTTTAATTGTCATTATCTGTACTATCTTCATGGTGAAGACAAAAAAGTTATTAGAAATTTGTTATTAAAAATAGTGTTTAAAAATGTTGGAAAAATACTTATCTGTGTTAAACTGCATGGGAAAATATTCACAGGATTGTTACAAATTTTCAACTGTATTGCTTTTAATTCTTAATTATTTCTACCCACCCAGCCACATGTGGACATTATAGGATGGAGCAGGAGTGGTGTGAAGAACAACATAGGCATCTCCGGTGAAGAAGTTTCCTTGGAGCTGTTTGGGGACTGGTTTCAGGTCCATCTTCTCTATCCTCCAAATCTGCAGACCAGGCTCCTTACCTGCATTCTGGAACTCCTTGTGGAAAACCATGATTCCTGGATCATACAAAAAAATAACAATAATAATATTGGTGTTGAACTGTTAAATTTGTGGAAAATCTAAACAGTTCTGTGACCCACGAGTCTGAAGAAGGAACTTGAAATAGAAGTGTCCTCATTGCCTATCATCTTTTCTTTATTTACTACAAACTCTATTAAAAAACATTAAACACATATTTCATTCAGACCATGTTTATTCAAATATAAAGCAAATGTGTGTGTGCAAAATGTAGAAATTTTTGAGTGACACACAGATGAGAGTATATGACAATCCAGTGAATTTATTTCCATAGATTGTTTATCTGTTGTTTTTGCATTGCTGTATGTTTTTAATCCCATTAATGTTATTGAATTATAAATCCTGAAAATACGATCAACTGTAAGCTAAATGTGCTGAAATCGAATGTGGGTGCAGTCTGGCAGTTGTGAGTCAGTCAGCAAATGAGTCATGCTGCATGATTACATCTGTGGGTAGACACTCGTGCTCCATTTTTTTTCTTTTGAATTTATTATGAAAAAATATGCATGGATTTTTACATTTGCATGAAATCTGCCAGTCACAGAATCATAATATCAATGACACCTGACACCTTAAAAAAGTGTTTTACATAAACAATTTAAGCAAGATAAAAAAAAATAATTGCTGCCATAAAGCAAAATCAAAGTGGTGCAAATATACACACCGTTACGCTTTTTGCTCAATACAGTTTACTCAATTTAACTGATTGTAAATTAAACTCTTGAAATTATAAACATAAAATATAAAGCCTATTTTTAAAATAACTTTATTTTTTTACTTTTTTCTGAATATCCCATGAATATTTAGGTATGTTATGCGTTCTAAAAATGTGACATCTTTTTTTCTTTCTTTTTAAATCTACAAGTATTGCCTATTTTGGAAATGATGGTTAACATGGTCATTCATGTAAGGGTTTCATATCCGTGTCTGAATGGACACGCCCACGTAAAGTTCTATAGCTGGCATTTAGGAGAAACAATCCCAATGTTAACAAGAACCAGTTAAATGGTTAAATAAATAAAAACTATGCGCATTTAGCAAACAAAGTGTACACAGACAAGCTCTTTTTTCTTTTAGAACTGACGAGCATCGCAAAAAAAAAAAAAAAACTTGCACAAGAGAATAACAATGGCAACTTTTTGCTATGTAGATAAAGAAAGGTTTGCACAAACGTTTATAGAGTTTGCAGCCAAACTCCACTTCTACATTGAACTATTATTACGCGTTCTTCACTTTCCGCCATAAAGCAGCCATCTGCGAAACCTAAATGAAAAGAAGGAAATAAAACCCGCTACCGCGAAACACCCCAAAACGCAATAGCACATAACCTAGTTATACATATAACATAGCAGAGTAGTAACTCAAACTATTACATTGAAGACTGAATGAAATACGAGACTAGAGATGCGAGTTTATCAGTTTTCTTACCTTCTGAGTCAATGAAACACCGACGGCGATGAAGTCAGATCTGGTTCGAGAAGCTGCTCCGGGTTTACTCCAGATTCAGTTTCACTGGTTTTCAATGGATGCGAGCCGACTTTAAATGTTCTGCCGTGTTTTGAGGGGAGAGGCAGATGCCAGTCCTCAGCCAATGACACTCTGTTTCTCTTCCCCTTGAGGCTGATCTCTAAATCCACATTATGCAACTTTATGGCACAAAGTCACTCCACTCCCCCAAACTAAATCACACCATAAACCAGCATTACGCCTTATTCCTTTTTATTATATATAGACAGAAAACTTTGCACCATACATTATACACTGCAGTAGTTGATGCACAACATTTGTGGAGTATTTAAAATAACATAGAAATATAATATACATTAAAATAAAAAAGAATGCAAATATACCTTTAGTGGTAGGAATTATGATGGCTATGTATTATTCTAATCTTGTAGAATATTATTCTGTTCTTGTCTATTATTAAGATCCAAATTTCAACATTGGTTAAAGCAAAGTGAGTTAACATAAACTAAAGTTATATAACTTTATTTTACAAAGATTAATAAATACAGCAATAAACGTATTACTATTTTTTTGTTTATGTTACTAAATGCATTAACTAATAGACCATTATTTTAAAGTGTTACTAATAATAAATATACATTCTAAACATGCTGTTGAAATGGCTGCTGATAAAGTGAGCATGTCAGCTTCCCACAAAAGCATTTCAAATGAAAATCTTTATTTTTGCATTCCAGCAAAGCTGCAACACAGATTAATTGGTTGCATACTAAACAATACAGCTGCACAATACCTTTGGACCAGTGTGTATTCTTCAAATGGTGACGTATACATCACCTAAAATTTGAATAAATAAGCTTTCCGTTAATGTGTGCTTTAATGTATTTGATGAATGATATGCTGTGTATAAATTAATAGATTTCAGCACATGTAAAAGACAAATCTGTTCACCACATTTATTCCCTGTTGATTCATTGGCATGGTGTGCATTATGCAGCATCATCCATTATACAGAATCATTTAACATTAATTCTGCAGCTGGTAGTTCAAGTCATTGTCCCCATCAAGGTAATCATATTTTTGCATTTTAACGTTGTTTTTTATTTTGATATTATTTAAAAATTTGCTATTGATTTCAGATTTAATTCATTTCATTAATTGGTTTCCTTTGTTTTAGTTTAGCTTTTATTTTGTGAAAACATTTCTATGTAGTATATATATATATATATATATATATATATATATATAT
>CAIGQZ010032465.1:2548064-2570918 GCA_903798205.1 Danio tinwini | reverse complement strand
CTCAGCTTTGGTGCATTTCGCCACAGGCTTGAGGGCGCCAGAGGATGAGCTCCTTTCTCGCACCTCCAGCCACTCCGCGGGATCCTGGGAGTAAGGTAAGAGTCAATCTCTTATTTTCACCTCTTCCTCGGGACGCTCTGCTTCCCGGGATGAGCACTCACCATCCCGAAGCTGCCCCTCCGCGGGTACGTCAGCGATCGTTCCGGGTATGCTGCTAGTTAGCGGGCTCTGTCAGTCTGGTTAGCGCTGCTCAGCCCGCGCAGTAGCTCAGGGGGACGGTCAGACTCGGCTATGCGTTTCAATTCGCTGTTGGCCTCCCGAGTGCACGAGTGTGTATTTAAGCGATCATCGCTATGCCACTCCCTGTCTCGCGTGAGAAGATTATTATCCTCCTGGCGAAGGATATAATCAAGCCAGTCCTCCAGCCGAGATGAAGAGCGGGTTACGCCCCCCTTCATCGTATCCAGAAAGCGGTGGGTTATACCAATCCTATCTGCGTGTTTTGATCTGTCATCTGTTCAGGATGTCTATCAAGATGCTCATGCAGAAACGCATCCCCCAGTGCGTCCGTCCGTGGGATTGGTTGCAGCTATAGACCTGAAGGACGCTCGCTCCATGTCTCGCTCTCTCCCTCCTTATACTGTGATTTTTTTCCGGTGTTCGACGGGGGGCCGAACAGGGTGGCAACAGTCCTCCCATTCGGGCTGTCCCTGTTTCCATGCGTGGAGGATGCCCTGTGCGTCTTTAGCGCACGCGCATCTGCATTTTTTGATTATTCATTGACTATTTTTAGATCTCTGAACTGATCGATTATGCACAGGGACCTGGTGCTCCGGCACCTCAGCCTGTTTGGGTTTTGGGTCAACCGAGTATGAGCGGGCTCTCCCCCGGGCAGAGCTTCTCTCATCTCGGGTTGGAGCTGGACTCGGTCTGCATCACGGTGCGCTCTTAGCGCGCTGGGCTAGCGCTGTCCTGTCTGATTAATTCGGCAGTTATATTGGTCTCACTGAAATTATTCAGAGGTTCCTGGGGCATATGACATTTGTAGCCGCTATCACGCTGCTCAATTGTTCATATGAGACTAATTCAGCGCTGGCTTCGCGATCGGGTCCCCAGATGGGCATGGCACGCGGAGAGGCACCGGGTTTACGTCACCACGCTGTGTCTCCGCACCTTCAGCCCCTGGATGGATCTTGCCTTCTACGGGCCTGAGTGCCCTTAGAACAAGTATCCAGTGATGCTGTCATCTTGACAGATGTTTCCAGTATGGGCTGGCGGGCTGTGTGTATCGAGCATGCAGCTGCAGGTTCGTAAACCGGACCCAGGTTGCATTGGCATTTCAACTGCCTGGAGCTGTTGGCATTGTTTTTCACTCTCCGCCGGTCACTACCGAAGCGGGAGGGGAAACGCGTGTTGGTTAGGACGGCCAGCACGGCTGCGATGGCATACATCAACCGTTCGGGCGGTGTTCGCCACCTCAGCATGTCTCAGTTCGCTCGCCATCCGCTCCTCCGGAGTCTTGCGGCTAAATAGCTGCGCGCCGTTCATATCCTGTACAAGCTCTCCATGCCAGCTACAAGCTCTCAGGACTGCTATGTTTCAGGAGAACGGAGACTCCACCCCGGCACGTTCCAGCTGTTATGGGCACGCTTCAGAGAAGCCCAGGTCATCCTGCTGTTTCTCCCGAGCGGCCCTTCGCTGGCTGCCTTTTCTGCTCTGCACAAAGGCGCTGGCTCTCAGCTGGCCCCGGGTTACGCAATATGCGTTCTTTCCCCAGTGAGCCTGCTCGCACAGACACTACTTACACTGTGCAAAGTTGGGGAGACGAGAAATGGGTCTTGCTCGTTGCGCCTCTCTGGCCCAACCGGACCCGAGTTTTCAGAACTCACACTCCTCGTGATGGCCCTCCCTGATGAATTCCCCGGAAAAAGCACTTCCTTTTTCTGGGACGGGCACCCCCTGGCACCCGTGCAGGGCTCTGAAGCCTCTTTGGATGGTTTCCAGACAGAGCGCGGTGGACTTAGGTGACTTATCAGTGTGATAGTTAACACCGTCACTACAGGCTAGAGCGCCTTATTAGGTATGCCTATGTTCTGCAGTGGAGTCTATTCGTTGTGTGGGAATTCTCTCTGAGAAAACCCCCGGACATGCCAGATTAGTGTTGTGTTTTCTTCCTTCAGGATAGCTGGAGCGCTGGCTGTCTCCCTCCGCACTGAAGGTTTGGCGTGTGATCATCCGCGTTTTTAATGCGGATGGTAGCGCGCTGGGAAAGCATAACCTCTTCAGCCGGTTTCTCAGAGGCGCGTGGTGCGTGATGATAATCCATCCCCGCCCCCTCTCTCACCCTCTTGGGATCTGTCTAGCCCTAGCAGTTATGATTAGGTCCGTTGAGCCACTCAATCAGTATATATACGTTCTGTCCCTTTAGGCAGCTCTGCTGATCGCGCTGGTATCAGGAGGGTTAAGATTCCGGTGGCATTTTCGGTCAGCGAATTGTGCCAGTAATTGGGCCGACCTACTCTCACGTTTAAATACCTGAGACCTCGGTTCACCTTGTGCCAAGGCTTCTACCACCCCCCCTTTTTTATTAGGTGGTGAGCCTGCAAGCGCTGCCTGCGGAGGAGGCAGACTCAGCCTTTTCATTGCTATGTCCGCGCACTGCGCTTAACGTGACATGTAAGCATACGCAGCTCTTTTCTGTTATGATCAGCAGAAGGGAAGTGCTGTATTAAAATAGAGGTTGGTCCATTTTTTAATTTATGCCATCACCCTCGCTTCATGTGCCAGGGCGAGCTGTGTTCCCCGGGAGAGAGAGCACACTTAATATTAATAATATAATAAGCGGTGCCTCCTTTTCGGCGTGAGTAAACAGCGCCTCTTAACAGATCATGTCGAGCTGCTGGCTGGGCGACACCTAACACATTATCGAGATTATTTCTCGAGTGGAGTCACTTTCCTCCTGGTTACTGGTTACCCCAGTCAATCGAGAGGAAATTAAGCTCGGTGTCAATAAACGCTTGCTGCGCCAGGCTCCCTAACCCGGAGATGCGTGCGCATTTTCTATTCTACTAGTAAGTTTCCCTTTTCAGGCGAACCCTAGAGAATTCCTCCGAGGCCCCCAGCACCTGACTCAGCGGAGGAGTCGAGTGCTTGGCTCAGTGTGTAGTCTGGTACGCCCATCTGGTCTACCCGCATACTGAGGTTCGGTGCCAGCTATGTGCATTCCCCTGTCTAGGTGATGCCATATGCATTATCCACCATGGTGTGTTCCCCCTATTCAGGTGGACCCATGTCTTCCCTAACCGCTAACCAACTTATCATATGTAGCACTCCCCCTCAATAGGGCTAGTCCATATGCTCTCTTACCATCAAGTCTCCCCCTCCGGGTAGCAGGTGGTCTCCGCAGCGTCCTCCCCCTTTGGGGACTGGCACGCTTTCCCAACGTACTGTCGTATCTCTAAAATCCCTAGTCTATATTAACTAGGTAAAAGCTCAATTACGACCCCCGATCTAAATTGTATTATTCCCATGTAATGGTAATTTTTGGGCCTAGGGGACGTTGGAAGGTTGCGCTTTTGGTGATGTCAGTGCGCTTACGCATTGCTTGGCAAACTGCACATCAGGAGCGTGACGGGCTTAGCTGCTGTGGCGCTTTCCAGAACATCTCCCAAAAGTCTGTTTACAGACACACGTTGGAGTTCCCTATGAAGGGGAACGTCTGGTTACGTCCGTAACCCTCGTTCCCCGAATAAGGGAACGGAGACGTGTGTCTCCACTGCCACAGCACCTAAGTCTCCAGCTGGGAGCTGAGTGATCGGCTCTTCAGCGGGCAATTCTGAGGATCTGACTCCAGCAGCTGGCTTATATAGCCCTGATGAGCTCATCAGCCACAGCTGTGGAGCTCAGCTCCGCCAATTCAATTGGCATTTCATTGGCCCGTTTTCTTATCATCAGAAGCGATTGGTCGTCTGAAGTACTCCCAAAAGTCTGTTTACAGACACACGTCTCCGTTCCCTTATTCGGAGAAACGAGGGTTATGGACGTAACCAGACGTTCTTCTTATAATTATTATTATCATTATTATTATTATTATTAAGTAGGATATTGCTCATTTATTTTTTATTTTTTGAAAAGTCTACTTTTAAAATTTGACACATGAAAACCACAGCAGAAATGCTTTAACCAACAGGCCTATGTCATATACAGTGCAGATACTTAAATAACCTACTATAAATTAAAAGCAATAACATATGCTATGTTTTTTGTTTTCACAAGCTTTGGAGACGTAACATAAATCCGGCTTTTAAATAATAGGTCACCTATAGCTTTCGTCAAGAGCCATGACTGTGTTCAAAATGACATCAATGTTTTCAAAGTGCACTGCGAAGGGAGCACAATTGTAAACATGATGATCGCTAAAACTGAACTATAAAAATGCTTTGAAAGCAATTTACACCTAAGAGTGATGACGTTAATGCTTTTTTTTATAATTCCAAGTTTAAATGTTAGAATGTTCAAAACGAACAGGGCATAGAGGGATAACTGGGAATAGAACACAGCCAGGAACTATGTTTCTAACTGAACAGGGCATAGAGGGATAACTGGGAATAGAACACAGCCAGGAACTATGTTTCTAACTACAGCTCTAGAGGTGTAGTTATGAAAGTTTACGACACAGTTTGGATGCCCTTTATGCTTTAAAAATAGTATAAAAAAACTAAAAATAGTACATTTTCAATTTGCACAAATCAGCCACTTTTGTGACGATATGTCAACTAATTATGTTTCCTAGTGGTCCAATTTTGTGGTGGTAATGAAGGTATTTAAATTGCCAAGTAACATTTTATTTTGAATGTCATTCTGCAAAATAGGCTCATTCTAAAAACGTAGTCCTATATACATTTCTGGAGATTGCAAATTATGTAGCCAGAGGAACGTATGGTTGCATTTTGTCTTTAAAACAAATGGTACAGGGTGGTATGACACCGTTCCTTTTCGTGCTTACCAGCTGACCACTTACCTCTGTGTGGATGGATTTTCCACTGTTACCAGTTTGTCCAGTGGCTCACCATGTACGTCAGAGGATTTGAGACACAGAGTGGAGTTGACAGTGACGACGAGGTTGGAGTTTGGTGAAGAATGGTTCCAGAAAGCAGGTAAGACAAAAACAAAAGCCAAAAAATAAAACAAACAAGTAAATAACAGGGTGAGAAATTGTAATGGTGAAAATAGAATTGGTGTGGTAAAGGGATTTTTATGCACTGTTGTGCTGTTATGTCAACTCTGCTTGTGCGTGTGATTTGAATGTGTGCCATTGGAGAAGAAGAGCTAGTGCAGGAGCTAAAGCATTTCTAATATTTCTAATTTTGGCATAGCTTTTCACCCAATTAGGCTAATTAATTAATGACTGGGAAAAAAAAGAAAAACACAAATGTTAAATAGTGGCAGAAAATATCAGTCAAATCTGAGACAAATCTGAGACTCTAAACCAGGGTTGTGCAAACCTGATCCAACCCTAATCAAACACACCTGCCTGCAGCTTTTTAGTGATCTTCAAGACACTGATTAGTGTGTTCATGTGTGTTTGACTAGTGTTGGAGCAAAAGTCTGCAAGAACACCGGCCCTCCAGGATCAAGTTTGCCCATCCCTGCTCTAAACTCTAGTCTGTTGGTCAGTCAATCAGTCAGTCAGTCGACACCAGCCTCTGGTGAATTTATGTAAGAACAGTAAATGCGAATGAGAGAAATTTGAGATCTCAAAAAGCATACAAGGTGGCCTCTGGAGGATTGGCAAAAACAAAAACTTAAAAAAATTGTAACTCCTGAGGTGTATTTGGCACTCTTTAGAAATGTATATGGAGTATGTTATCAAAATGAGCCTGGGTTGACATTCTGTTGATTCTGCAACTAGTTGGGTTGGGTTCTTCAGGCTATAATATAACAGCCACATTGTCTGAATAATGAAGTTGTGTTGTGGAACCTATCAGACTGACTTTACATGCTTCACAATCAATCATTGTGTGCTGTCTTTAATGTGAGTAACAAAGAGTGTAAACCAAGCATAAAAACAGGATTATTGATGCTGTTGCTCCTCCTTTGTTGAATGGCATAATTCAACCTATAGCAGAGAGACAGTTTTTTTGTTGCAGCATGTTGGAAAGCTGTGTACGGAAGTCTTATTGGTCAAAGTCACAAGTGACAAAACCAGACTGGAAAAACTGGTCTTTCTTTTTGAATGTCATAAAGCACCCCAGATGTATTGGTTGTCCTTCAGTTTAATTCCTTCTTTATCAGGGCTCACAACAGTGGATTGATCCACCAATTAATGCCCTTCCTGCTGCAACTGAGTGCACTAACTTGTGAACCTACAGTGCCACACACAATTTATGTCCACGAATTAATACACAATTTCATTCATTCATTTTCTTGTTGGCTTAGTCCCTTTATTAATCTGGGGTTGCCACAGCGAAATGAACCACCAACTTATCCAGCACGATTTTACGCAGCGGATGCCCTTCCAGCCGCAACCCATCTCTGGGAAATAATACACAATTTCATATATTCAATTCATCTATATCGCATGACTTTGAGGGAAGCCAGAGCACATGAAGGAATCCTTCATGGGGAGAACATATATGTTTACGTTAATTATATGCTAATTATATTTCTTAGCACTTGTTTCTGTAATTGCACTGTACCAATTTCACAACCTAATATAGACACTGCTTGGTAAGCAAAAAATAATAAAAAAGACAACTCTGAAGTAATGAATGTGTATCAAAACCATTTTTTAGACTCTTATCGTTGCAACTTCCTGTTTAGGGAAGCTGTTAAAAGTGTCTCTTGACTTGGCACTGCAATGAAGCAAACCATTTACTCAGCCACAGGCACCACAGGCACAAACAAATGTTTCCAATGACCACAATAGAGGGTGTAAACACAGAGCTGATGCTGTAAAAATAAAAGAACACCTACAGGTATAACTGACCTCCTTAGTGTGTGTGTGTGTGTGTGTGTGTGTGTGTGTGTGTGTGTGTGTGTGTGTGTGTGCGTGCGTGTGTGTGTGTGTGTGTGTGTGTGTGTGTGTGTGTGTGTGTGTGTGTGTGTGTGTGTGTGTGTGTGTGTGTGTGTGTGTGTGTGTGTGTGTGTGTGTGTGTGTGTGTGTGTGTGTGTTTGTGTGTGTGTGTGTATGTGTGTGTGTGTGTGTGTGTGTGTGTGTGTACACTGAACATCTGCACAAACAAATCATCATTCATTATTCATTATTATGCTGTTTGTTTTAGATATTACTTTTAATGCAGTAATTAAAATATCTCTAAATAAGGTAATTTGTTTTATGTGTTAGTGTTTCCAAAAATATATTTATTACTCTCTCATCTCCAACAGCATAGTATACGAAAAACTATATATTATATATATTTTTACTTTATTTTTGTTTCTATATAGCATTTTTTTCACAATGCTTGTGTCAAAGCAGCTTAACATAGAAGTTCTAGTAAATTTTCAGCAGTAATTTTTTACAGCTGAAAGTCTGAACACTGAAGAGCAAATCCATCAATGCGCAGCTCCAAAAGTCCCAAACCAAGCAAGCCAGTGGCGACAGTGGCGAGGAACAACTTATCAAGTATATATTATAAATAACTATATTAAAGTCCATTAAGCTGTATATTTCAGAATGATGAGTCACTGTTTTCTGTTTACACACAACAAACTAAAGATGCAATCTTGCCAAGATGTAATCTTGCCTCCCATTATACCTACCAATAAAAAGTATGTAACATATTGGTGAAATATTGATCAGATTGATCAGATCCAACATAAATTTTGATGTGGAGTGGCATGAAACCCTAATTTAACCCCAACCTTGGAATTCATTTTGAGGGACAGGGGCTCAAGTGGAATTTTATTCTTTTTTATTTAAATCTGTTTATTAATAAAATATTTAAAGAGTTCACCTAAAAATGTAAACTAACCATATCGTTTTTACTCTTACCATATAATCCCCAATATAAAAATATATAGAAAGTTACAATGGAAGTCAATTCTCATTTTTTTAGGCTGTTCTGTGTAAGTTGAGTAATTGTACTCATATGGCAAAAATCGATTCTTTAAAGTAAAAATAATTTAAATTTAAAGTGAAATAACTGAACATAAACATAAAGTTAAAATGCTAATTTTAGATGAAATTTTCAGACAGTACATTGCATCTATATATTTCCTCACACTCACCCAATTGTTATATTCATTTATTCATTTTCTTTACAGCTTAGTCCCTTTTCAATTGTTATATATTATTTCCTTTTTTGCTGTAACATCATTAGAAGTTGATATTTGGTTGGTTTTAGGTTTGACATTGGATATTGATGTTGGCCTGACGTTGAGTTCTGACGTCAAACGATTTTCATTTCCAAACAAAATGCAAAGTCCCCATGACGTTTGGGTTGAACGTCAATCAGACGTCATGTTGACGTCCTGTGCCTGCTGGGTGTTTAAGGCCATTTCAGTCATTATACAGTAAACATCTGTCATCTTCTCATCAGTGACATGCATCTAAGTGAAGTTTATTTATAAACTAATTTTGAGAGGATCACGTGATTATGATTGAACAAGTCTGGTTCTGCATTAACTGTCCACCAATCAGACAATTCCTAACCCACTATAAAGAGCCAGGGTTTCTCACTACAGTCATCTCCGATTTAAAGAATCCCCCCTTTCACCCCTACTTCTCCACCTTTCCCTTCATAGGGTGGCACAGTGGCCCAGTGATTAACACTGTTGCCTCACAGCAAGAATGCCACCGGTTCTAGACCTTTAACAGGCTGGCTGTCGTTTCTGTGTAAAGTTAGCATGTTCTTTCCGTGCTTGCGTAGGTTTCCCCCGGGTTCTCTGGTTTCCCCCCACATTCTAAAAACATGCACTGCAAGTTAATTGATCAATCTAAATTTAGCACTACAGTCAAACTCTCATCCAGCAGCATATCTCTTCATAGCAACCATTTTCTGTCATCAGCTCTTATCAAAAAAAAAAAGGGGAGTTCTCGAGATCTACCTGAGCTCAAAGTTCCCCTCTCGCCGGGAGGGAGCCCAGGGCTCAAGGACATTTTGAGCTCAGGGCTCTCTCCCGGGACAACATGCCAAACTTGCTTTATAATCAATCATCAGCTAAGCGTGAACTCTTGAAACAGTCTCTGGATCAATGCGCGTAAAGATTTTGAACATCTTCATGGACACTTTTAATACTTCCAAACAGTTTGCTGCAATTATAAAGTGCACACGTCTTGAGGTAGTTCACTATGATGTGATTTACCTTCTACGGTATGTGCAATTGGATTGGACAGGAATCTCAGGACTGATATTTCTAATCCACATGGACAAGAAAAATAAAATAGTTACTGCAGGTTGAAAGAAAGTAGTGGAGTAAAAGTACAGATACTGCACTAAAAATGTACTCAAGGAAAAGTAAAAGTAAACATCTTTAAAACTACTCAGTAAATTACAATTCCTGAGAAAAACTACTCAATTACAGCAATTTGAGTATGTGTAAGTAGTTACTTTACACCACTGCTTATCATACGCATTTTATTGATACATTTTTACACAGTTGGCATTAATAAGGAACATAGAAACATTATCTGACTAACATCTAGCAGCTAAATGTGTCTGGAAAAATATTCAAAGGCTTTTATTTTCATAAACAGTGATGTGAATGTGTTTGAATGTTCTGATTGGCTGGAGTACACGTCTCAACTTCTTTTTCTGGAAAATTGCTGAAATGAATTTACCGGTTATTTCAAAAAGGGCCTGTTCACACATACAGACCTTTTCGGAAAATTGCCGGTAATTTTCCGGAAAAGTCTGTATGTGTGAAAGGGGCTAATGACACCTTAAACTGTAACCAAAAATTGAAAACAACAGTCGGGATTGTCCATATTATAATTTGCACAATTACTTAAATCATATTGCACTGTTTTCTCTGTATGGCACTAAATGATTTGATGGTTCTGATTTGTCTGTATATCCTCGTTTTATCTCTCTCTTATTGTACTTGTCACATGGCTGTTTGGCAGAGAAACAAGTGCACCTGCTTGGACCCTTTCATGACTAAACATTGGGGGAGAGCGGCAGAATCCCTAAACCCCTCACTGCAACCTCAGCACTTTCTACTATTGTCCATCTTTTAAACACACACACACTTCATACATAATCTCACATACACACACAGCAATACATACCTGTACACATGCTTGCACATGTGTATGCATATACTCTCTCACACAGACAAACACACGCACACACACCTGCTGAAGTGATCAGCAGCACACTACAGTTTTCAAAACTTATACAAACCCCTTTCACGGGCATATTCACAAATACAAAACTGTGCCCTGGTGTTCATATGCAACAAAAGACTGGGATATAAAGCTATTGTCTTCAGGCCAGAGGAGTGTGAGTAGAGCGTGCCATCAGGAATGTGGATAAATCCGCCACTAAAGACTTTATACCATTTTTCCAAACAAAGTCTGATTAATGCAGTTTCAAAATAATGTAAAATCACTAGTTTTAGCTCATTATATATATATATATCACAAACTGGCCTGTGAAGTGATTTCAGTTCCTTCAAAGCTTTGAGAAGAATTGGATGTGAATCTTTGAAGAGAATGTTTATTCTTTCAGCAGCTCCAGATTTGTTCCTGGGCCAATGGAAATTTACCCAGGCTTCCTTTCTCAAACCTTGCTGTATTCCAAAAGAAAAGGAAGAAGAAAAAGAAGAAGAAGTAGAAGAAACACTCTCTCACAAATACAGAATTACAGGTTTGATAGTTATATTGTCTGACTTTTATTTAAAAAAAAAAAGAAAGAAAAGAAAAGAAAAGCAAAGAGAAGGGGAAAAAACTGTGAAAGTGATATACATCAGTCTAATTAAATAACGGTTAACCAATAAAGTTCTGAAGGTCCCCATGTTCTTGTGAAAATGGATCATGGAGAGATTTGCGAGTAACACATGTGTGGAATAAGCAACAGATGCTCCAGCACTTTCATTTCCTGTTGCTGACTTCTCGGATCTTACAGCACAGCCATACTAATGCCACCAAACTTCACAGCAGGACAGTAGTGCTGCGCCACGTTTCACTCACTACTGCCAATCAAACATCTGCAAACTGAT
Source organism: Danio tinwini (assembly GCA_903798205.1). Lineage (NCBI taxonomy): Eukaryota > Metazoa > Chordata > Actinopteri > Cypriniformes > Danionidae > Danio > Danio tinwini. The sequence continues at coordinate 2,559,755 of CAIGQZ010032465.1, read as the reverse complement.
AATGTGCTTCAGTTGGTTTTGATTGGAAAAAAAAACTATTTGGGAGATTTGGGGAGATTGTTATAATCCTGGTAATTCATTCATTCATTCATGTTCCTTTGACTTAGTCCCTTTATTCATCAGGGGTCACCATAGCATAATGAGCCACCAACTTATCCAGCATATGTTTTACGCAGTGGATGCCCTTCCAGCTGCAGCCTAGTACTGAGAAACATTCATACACACTCATTCACACTCATACACTATACGGCCAGTTTAGTTTATTCAATTCACCTAAAGCACATGTCTTTTGACTGTGGTGGAAACCGGAGCACCCAGAGGAAACCTACGCGAACACAGAGAGAACATGCAAACTCCACACAGAAATGACAACTGACCCAGCTGGGACTCAAACCAGTGACCTTCTTACTGTGAAGCAACAGTGCTAACTACTGAGCCACCGTGTCACCATCCTGGTAATTATATAAGCTTATTTTAGTCAGAATAATGAGGTATACTGTAAACAAAAAATAATACGAAAAATTCACTGTAAGCTTCGAATTCTCATGGGAAAAAGTCATATAGATACAGCAATAGTAATAGCTTCACTTTAAGGTACTTGTTGCACAAGTTTAATGTATTTACTAAATAATTAATTTTAAAATTAAATTTTAAAACAAAATGGTTGCTCAATAACTTATGTGTCAACTGCTTATTGCATTTGACCACATGCTCACCAAACTCAAGTTTGGTGTCACTATGTTTAGGCATTGCAAATATAGAACCTGAGAAAACATCAAGACTTACTGACTGCTGCTCACTCCACTGTTATGCTGGCATCACCCATTATCCTGTCTCCAGTTCATCAGTCCACCACCACACAGTCAATGCACAAAATAGCTGCCTCTAGTCCTCCAGCTCACAAGATGGCCACCTTTAGTCCTCCAGCTCACAAGATGCCTGCCTCCAGTCCTCCAGCTCACAAGATTGCCGCCTTCAATCTGCCAGCTCACAAAATGGCCACAACCGGCCCTTCAGCTTACAAGATGTTAAGCGCCAATCTGCTGTTTGCTCAGAAGTTGGTTTCCTGTTACAAGTATTGTCCTGTCATAGTTCCAGTCCAAGTTCCTGTTCCTAAAATGCCATCACCTGAGCCACAAGAATGGCCACCACCACCTGAGTTGCTTGAGCTGCTGCCACCACCGGAGCTGTTACTGCCAGAGCTGCCACCGTCACCTCCATAGCTGGCAGATCCTCCGTCACTGCCAGAGCTGCCAGATCCTCCAGAGCTACCAGAATCTCCAGGGGTGCCAGATCCTCCTGAATTCCCTTAATGGTGGGTGCCAGATCCTCCCGAATTCCACAAATGGCCAGAGCCGCCACCTGAGTCTAACAAATGGCCAGAGCAGCCACCTGAGTCCCACGAATGGCCAGAGCCGCCACCTGAGTTCCATGAATGGCCACCAGAGCCGTGTGACTTCCCAGACCCGCCAGAGGCATGTGACTTCCCAGAGCCACCAGAGCCATGTGATTTGCCATAGCCGTGTGACTTGCGAGAGCTGTGTGACTTTCCAGAATGGCTAGAGCTATGTGACTTCCTAGAGATGCCAGAGCCGTGTGACTTCTCATTGTTTCCTGAACCACTGGGGTTATGTGAACTGCCAACACCTCCTAAACCAGGGCCTCCGAGGTGGAGCGGATGGCTCACCTGACCAAAACGACGACACAGGTCTGGAAGCCCGTGGTGGAGCCAGAGTGACAGAGGACCAAGACGTAGCTGGAGGAAAGGAGGAGCTCAACGTAGCTGGCAGGATGGAGGGACGAGGCACAGCCAGAGAAGCTGAGTCCAGAGGTGGAGGCAGGGCAACGACTGACCAAGGCAAAGCCAGAGGGACGAGGGAGCCTGGTGGAGCTGGTGGGCTGATGGTCTACGGAGGAGATGAAGAAGGAGAGAGCCAGCATGGAGCCGTAGGGTCTGAGGGTTGAGGCAGGAGGGAGGAGGAGATGACGTCGGGCGACAACCTCTTGTTGGCGAAGCAGGTAGGCAGGCCTTCAGTGAGACCTCCTCTCCTGGTGTTGGAGGGTGAGTTGGGAACTGGCTGACTGTAGCTATGCTGGAGTTGGCTGTATAACTGTTGACGATGATATCAGCAGAGGTGAAGAGGGTGGTCTGGGTGGGATGCTGCTTGTGACCCTGGAGCTATCGTCCTCGGGGATCAACGGGCCTGGAAGGCTGTATGGGAACAGCGGGAGGGGCGTGACTTTGCTCCAGAAGTGAGCGGTATATAATGGTCCAATGACAGCTTTCCCTCTGTGGTGGGAAGGTGGACAAGACTCTCGCTTGGTCCCTCGATGTCCACCAGGTCATCACACATCTGGTCAGACGGGCTGTTGAGCTACTCCTACTCGGTGATGTTACGCTCTGTCGCTCGTGATAGCAATGGCTCACACACTGCGGGTGGCTCTCCGTCTGTGGTGGGCTCTGACATACACGGAATGTTGTGTTGGAATGGTCACTGGGTCTGGAGTGGCACGATGAACGATGGTCCATACCTCGCCAGTGTCCACTCCCCAAAAGCGGCAAGATTGCCTTGAGGACCATCTACATAAGACAGTGCTCTGCAAGCAGTGTTCAGGTTGCAATTGTAGAACCCGCAGAACACGTCTTCCGGCCAGCTGGAGTACTTTGCTAGAAACAAAAATTGGTCTGTATGGTCCGAAAACATGCCGCACTTTTTTCTGTTTTTGGTCCGGTATTATGTCACGCCTGGGCTCTCCCAGGAAGGCAAAGGATAGCAGGTTTTGTCAAACACGTAGATTTATTTATAAACACTCACTTGGAAGACATAGGAAACACAGGAGACTCAGGAACAACTTGGGGTGTAGACAGACATCACTAGGAATACCGGACAAGGCACTAAACCAACCTAAGGGGTATAAATACTAAAGGACATGATGATGATGATACACAGGAGAGAAACATAGGTGGAACTAATGAACATTAAGAAATGGTGGGAAACAGAACAGACGAGCACATAGGAAAGGTCACATGATGAAAACATAAGCACATGGAACACAGGACCTGACACAGTTACATTATTTTTTTAATTCATGGCAGAAACAAGTTCATGTATATAATCTGTTCTCAATATATGAGAGATTTGATATAACAAGAGCATACTCTCTTTTTGAATTATGTTATTTCAAAAGTGTGCTATTATAATATGTTGCCATTTGTTTACAGTGAAACAAACCATCCTAACTTAACATAAACAGTTATCAAAAGGGCTGGGAAAAAGCTGCTCATATAACAAATTGTGTGGTTTGTTTTGATGCTAATGTGAGGAAAGCACTGCATGTCTTTTCTTGGAGTGTTATAGAACAACTTTACTTCTAATTTGAAGAAAGCATATAACAATAACCTAATTGTGATCATATGAAGTCACAAAACCAAAATCCCTTGGGTCTAAAATTTAGAGTTGTCTTGGGCATTTAGAAATGACCACATAATAGTCATTCTGTGTCCTGACTATAAGTAAACATTATGAAGTCAAACAACAAACATGCTCATACACTGGCAACAGAAACATTTAAATGCTTGAGCATTTACTTAAATTCACGAAAGTCATAGCAGTCAATCCATCCATCCATCCATCCATCTATCTATTTATTTATCTATATTAATTTTAAATGCATGCATGCGATCCACTGAACTGGACTAAAGTCATTTTATGTGATATAGTTCCCTAGCAAATACTCCAGGAGATTGTTATTGCAGACATTTAAGATAATTCAAAGTTCCCTTGATAAGCCTGTGTTATTTAGTAGTTGTTATCTTGGGATAACATGTGTTAGAATATTGAAACTAACCAGTCAGAATTGCATATTTCAGACAGCCATGTAATAATCCTAGATAACAACTGCTGAACCTAATACCATAGGTTCATCTGGGAACTTAGAATCATCTTGACCGTCACATACATATTTTTACATACAAATTTTTGCATACAAAGAAGTCTTGCGGCTGAAAAATATGTAGGTTAGTGTATGCTCGATTCAAAGACTGGTTTATATGCTTTCGACAAGTTCACTAATTTGCTTGAGTGTGCCCGGCGAATGTGACGTCATCGATGTGTTTGTGGAGGTTCGCTTTGGTGCGCTTGACATAATTTCAGCTGGTGGAGCGAACAAAATTTTTTGAGACTCCAGTGAACAGTTTCCGCGGCACAGCACTTTATGTGAGCGGATTATGAATTTCTTAATTACTTATTACTTTTTTACTTAATAACATCTTTATAATCCGTCCATGCGTGATCATAGGGATAACCAGATGAACAATAATTGTTAAAGCCTTAAAGAGAGGCCATGGCAAAACTGGAGACCCAGGTGGTTTTAATACACAATTAAAGAATGTTTTTCCACCATTCATATGTTTTACACTGATGTAAATATTACAAATTAGAGTTTAAAGCAATTTAATAGTTACAAAACTAAAATGATAAAACAATTATTTCTTTGATAACTGGAAAAAAATATTTGAACCTAAATCGGTTTACATGCTGATGCCCTGTTTCTAGGCTTCATTAATGATAATAGTCAGGAATGTTGGACCATTATTGCCTTGGCATATAAGCAAAGGACACAAACTAGCCAGAAGGTAATGTGTGTATTGTGGAGTGGGTTAAATCTATAAAATATGTCAGTATTTTTTAGTAAGTGTAGGGTTTTTTTTTTTTACTTTTATTCTAGCCACAATATATATATATATATATATATATATAGCTATATTTGTAGAGCAACCCATGTTCTGTTGTCATTGATATTTAACTTTAATAGGTAAAACTGTCTGAATTATGAACAAAAGCAAGAAATTGTGAATGGATATAAAAATTTAAATGATCTAAAATCTAAAAATATAAGTCTGCCTTAAGCCTGAAAGGCATTATTCTGTGAAAAAAAAACTGCCTGGATATACTTTATTCTGCGCATTATGGCTACTTAACACAAATCTTACGAACAATTTGACACAAAACGTTGTTCTGACCAATAACAGTTTATTAATGAGCCTGTGTTATTATTTTCAATGGGTGTTATCTGGGAATAACATACCTCGGAATGTAATGACGGACCAATCAGAATCAAGTATTCCAGAGAGGCATGAAATATCAATAATTCTAAAGTAGTAGGTTCTCCAAATAATCTCCTAATAAAAAGCAGAAAATAAGCTAATAGTGAAAAGTTTTTAAACTAAAGTGGTATCTTTTTTTTCTTTTTTTTTTTGAGTTCTGGGTTGCTTAAATCATGGCCCTGCTGATGTTCTCCTTGCCTGTATACAGTGCATTGTCAAAAAAGCATTCTACTGAAGCTTTTTGATGTTTATAATTGACAAAACATATCTGTGATCATTCCCATCAGTTTGATGAAGATTTCAGGTGGTGCATATACTAGAAGTTGTTGATTTGATTTGTGTTACCTTTTTTCCAATATGCTGTTAGTCCCACATATGCTGTCAAAATGAACCACTGAGACATGGAGTCTACAAGATCCCTGAAGGCGTTCTGTGGTATCTGCCATATAGAGTTTAGCAGCAGATCCTTCAAATGCGATAGCTGTTGCTCCAGCACATCCCACAGAAGCTCAGTTGGATTGACATTTGGGAAATTTAAAGCCAAAGCAAAGCCTCGACCTCTTCAGCATGTTCTTCAAGCCAATTCTGAACAATGCTGCACTGTGGTTAAAGTGTATTATCTGTATTAGTTTCTGTAATGAAGAAGCGTATCTCATCTGCAACAATGTTATGATTGGTAGCATGTGTCTAATGTATGTTCACATGAATAACTGGACTCAAGGTTCCCAGCAGGACATTATGCCATTAGACATGTGATGTCAAGATTTTACAAGACTCATCAGACCTGGTAGTCCACCAAGAGATATAGTGTTTAAAAGATATCATCAAACATAAATTATAGACAGATTTCACATTTGTAGACATGTATTCAAGTGTTTTTGTGACTAGTCTAGTTTTGGACTATTGTTAAACATGTATTACATATCTTTTAAACACAAACCATGCTTGCTGGGTAACCTTCCACTTCTTTCAAGGTCTATTTCTGACATTCACATGCACATTGTAGGCTCTTTTGACAGTAGACAAGGTCCATTACAGACATACTGAATGGTCTACAAACTGAATGATCCTATATCCAGGAGAATTTGATGTATTGTGACACAATTCTCCCTTAATTATCAATCATTCACATTTTTGTAATACTTACGCATGGTCACTGTGGATTTTGATAATCATGCTGAGGTGTTTCTAGTAAACTTTTATGTCATTCCATACTTTCTTTGTTCTTACTCACTGACTATCCTTCGGCTTAGTCCCTAATTTAACAGCAGAATGAACTGCCAATTATTCTGGCATATGTTTTATGCAGCGGATGCCCTTCCAGCCACAACCCAGAACTGAGAGTACACTAACTCATGAACCCTCAGGGCTGGGAAACACTCACACTCTCATTCACACACACTCACTCATACACTAGGGCCATTTTCTTTTTTCAGTTCACCACATGTCTTTGGACTGTGGGGGAAATCAGTGCCCAGACAAAAGCCACACAAACAAGGGGAGAACTTTCCACAGAAATGCAAACTTACCCAGCTGGGACCAAAATCATTGACCTTCTTGCTTTAAGGTGACAGTACTAACCACTAAGCCACTTCAATCAAACATTTTATTTGACAAAATTATTTAATAAATAATAATTATAATAATAATAATAATAATAATAATAATAATAATGGATTTGCATTCAACAGCATTTCAGTAGTTATCATGACATAAAATATTCAGCACTTATTATTCATAGTCTACTCTACTGACACTAACATACACACAAAGTCAATGTTCAAAATTAACAAAACTAATTTGTGAAAAATAAAATGACTTTATTGTAGTGTACTCATTCATTTATTTATAATATAGTCTGCCACAATGGCAAAAATTCCTGCAGGATTCCTGTTTGGAATTTAACATGTATCAGCATGAACAATGGGATCTTTTGCAGCTGACATTGTGTGGAGGTTTTGGGTGAGTGAAACTGTGATTCTAAATAGTCTAAATAGTTTTATCTCTCATTCTTTCAATGTTTGCAAGTCCTATTCCAAGTGTTTCATCTCACTTTAAATCTACAGTATGATACAAGGTCTTGTGTTTTTTTCTCTCTCCCTGTGTTATCATCAATACATCAAACTCCTGGGCAATTATTCACAAAACACCTTAAGGATAAAAGTATAGCTACTAGCTTGCAGATTTAGGAAAAAAAAGTCTTTTAAAAAATAGGTATGATTTACAAGAAAATGTAAAAAGTAATGGGGATGTAAGTCCTATATTTTTTTGCTCTGAGGTTTTCTGAAAGCATTTAGAAGTAAAACTTGCACCTAAATCAGTGAAAAAATAGGAGTAGTGAAGAGGACCTATAATGGCCGTTGTTGATATAATCTGCCTTAAAAAGTAACTATTTTAATGACATTTGACCAAAATGATTTGGTATGGTTGTATATCCTAAACTGCAAAGATATTTTCATTTGGTGGGCTTGTATGGGCTTGGCGCTAGTATACAAGTGCCTGGTGGCCGGGCTCAGCCTGAAAAAGCAACAAGGGACTATCCAAAAGTCATAAGGGGCTGGTGATTTGTGGAACAGGTGATTGTTAAGGTCAGGACCACAACAATTGGACAACAGGCTCAATCTTCAGACAAAGAAACAGCATCTTGGCACATTGAAGGTTACCTCACTGGGATGGAAGGAGCCTAAGCTTGTTTGAGAGGTTGAATGGTACCAGTTAAAGATAGTTGGACTCTGGAATTCTTTAGAGGTGCTGGATTTTCTTCTACTCTGGAGCTACTATGCTGGTCTGGGCTTGCTTATAGCTCCTCTACTTAGCTGCCATGTGTTGGAGTTTTGGCTGGTGAACAAGAGGGTCACTTCATTGCGCTTTTGGGTTGGGGATAGGTCTCTCACTGTTGTTTGTGCTTACAAGCCAAACACCAGTGCAGAGTACCCAGCCTTTTTGGAGTCATTGGGAAGAGTATTGTTGTTGAACCAGCTAGTCACAGTTTGTCAATAACTAACACAATGTTCCAGCATAAGTGTGTCCATCAGTGCACATGACACCAGGACACTCTAGGCCGGAAGTTGATGATTGACTTTGTGGAAATTTCATCTGATCTCTGACCATATGCCATGAACGCTTGGGTGAAGAGACGGGCAGAGCTGGCAACTTATCACCACCTGGTGGTGAGTTGGATCCACTGGCAGAGGAGGAGTATGGACAGACCTGGCTGGCCCAAATATATTTTAAGTTTTCTTTCAGAACACCTGGCTGAACCACATCAGTGGTATTTTCAACTCTCATCTCAGGAAGAACTTTGGCCAGATCCCAAAGGAAATTGGAGACATTGAAACCAACTGGTCTATACTCTCTAACTTCATTATTGACATGGCTGTGAGGCTGCAAGGCCTGTGGTGCCTGTCGTGGTGGCAATCCATGAACCATCAAAAATAGGCTTGGTTGACTTGTGGGGCTTCTGATGGAGCTGATGAGTACCGACAGGTCAAGTGTGCTTCAACATGGGCAGTTGTGGAAGCATAAACTCTGAAAGAGTCCAGGGAGACTATAGTAGAAGAGTGCTGGTCAGCCTCAAATATATTCTGCCAAAAATTAAGCGCCTAAGAAACATTTCAAGGCACTGTCTAGAGGCAGAGGAGGGTTGGTTTGGTGACCACGAGACTTCATCTTATTTGCAGATGATGTTGTCCTGTTGTCCTTCAATGGACATGGACCTTCATCTTGCACTGGGATGTTTTTTGCCATGTGTGATATGGCAGGGAAGAGAGTCAGCACCTCCAAGTTCAAGGCCATGGTGCTTACCTGAAAAAAGGTGGCTTGTCATCTCCAGGTAGGAGGACAGTCCTTGCCCCAAGGGGAGGAGATTAAGTGAGGCCTCAGAGAAGAACCAGGACCAGCTGGAGGGACTATGTTTCTTGGATTGCCTGGAAATGTCATAGGATCCCACAAAAGGAGCTGGAGAAAGTGTCTGGGGAAGGGGAAGTCTGAGGTTCTCTCCTGAGACTGCTGCCCCAGTGACTCGGCTGGAGCAAGCCAAATTTGTTTCCTTCACCTCTGAAATCTAATCTGGCACCTCATTTTACTGATCCCCCTCCTCTCTCAGATGCACCCCCGCCCCTCGCTCTTCACTTTTTTCTGCGAATCCCCAACCCTCTTTGTCCACGAACCCAACCCCAACCCCCACCCCCACTTTACTATCGCAACATGCCAGATCCGTTACTCCGGGGACTGACAGGACCTTGCAATTTACAAATTTAGCACCTGTGATTAAGCATATGCCGTGCTTTGTGTGCTTTCTGTTTGCGCCATGTGATTACTTTGTTCTTTTCCAGCCATTTTCACATGTGTCTCACCCCTATATGTATTTCATTTAATCATGTCTTGTTTATTTATACCCTAGTGCAGGGGTGCTCAACCCTGTTCCTGGCGATCGACCTTCCAGCTGATTTCAGCTTCAACCCTGATCAAACACACCTGAACCAATTATTTTTATATGTGCGGAGCACTTGATAATTACAGGCAGGTGTGTTTGATGGAAATTGAGGGACAGAGCAAGAGTTCCGCCCATCTCCCCCTGCTGAGAATGAGCTGTTTCTAGACCTGGAGATGCTAGTCATCAACTTCTGGAGTGAAGTCAACCCTTCCCCGCTCTTCCTAGTCAGCAAAATCAGCTTCCGAGTTGACTGTTCCCAGACAGTCTCCCAGCCCCGTTGATCCCTGACAAACTTAGTTCCAGAGTCATGAGTATCATCCCACTCAACCCACCCTCTCCACCTCCGCATAAACCAGTGTCTGCAGCCAGTCAGCAAGCTCAAGTGCTACTGCAGTGAGCCAGCCTCCCAGCTCATCCTCAAGCTCTAGGAGAGGAGGTCTCTGAGAGTCTGCCAGCTGAATCGCCATCTATAAGTTGTCGCCCATCGTTATCACCACTGGCCTTCAAGCTGCAGACTCCGTCTTGGCCCTCCAACCCTAAGGCTCCACGTTGGCTCACTCTTCACTCGTCTACTCCGTGGACAGTCAGCCCACAAACTCCACAAGACTTCATCGTCCGTCCAGCTCCACCTTGGTTAGTCATCGCCCTGCATTCATCTCTAGACTCCACTTCTCTGACTGCATTTCGCCCCTCTGTCCTAGCAACTACGTTTAGCTTCTCCCTCCCCCCAGCTACACCTTGGTCATATGTCGCTTTGAACTTTGTGAAACCTATTGTTTGCTTAGCAATTGTCTTTATTCCTTGATAAAATTTTGTCTTAGCAGCTTTGTGAACAGATAGAAATGTAATATCATAGTATATACTAAGAGAATTTTTTAACTAGATAACTATTATAACTCTATAACTTCTATTTTGGAGAAATCTTATTGGTACAATAAAACACTTTGTGAATATGGGCTCTGATATTAATCCACATGTGTTATACTCATAACATCATGACTATGAGGATTCATGAAACATTTTATGGAGACCCTTGTTTGGGCAGAACATTTAAAAAAAAGTGTTTTAAAGCTGGTCAATTTGCTATTGAAACAAACATCTTTAATGATGAGCAGATTTCTAAAATGATTTCAAAATGTTTTATTTATATTTAGTTCTTATCACTATAATAGTCTGAGACAATATGCCAGATTGCAAGTCTGACAGAGGCATTGTTTCAGAAGAAAATGCTCAGTGCGAGTGAAACTATTACAGGAAGCATTTAAATTAAAGTCATTCCTAGGAAACTAGGATGCGAGTGGTAATGGAAGATAAATCTCTGTCACTGCATTCCAAATGGGATAAATCCACCTCCAAAGAACATTTCAGAGAGAGAACAATCATGGCTGCTGTATACTGAAGCTTTGTTACAGTCAGAACATCTCAAAACAGGTCACTTCACAGGACTTTTTGGAAACAAGGATTTCAAAGAGCACGAGTGATGGACTCACTGTAAATGTAAATGTTTAAATTTACCAGAAAATTGTATGAAAACCATTGCATTAAACTAATTAAAGTTTGTGAATGAGGTGAAACAAAACAGCCATCGTAGAATTAACATAGAATGTAAGGTTCTGTCCATTGCTTTAAACAATTTCACCAGGTGAAACTAAACAGCCCTAGCTTTTTAAATCGTTTTTGGATAATAAAAAAAAGACCTATTACAGTCTTATTTGGACAAATTGGCTAAAAATAAAATACACTGAAAATCTCAAAATCTCAGCAGCTTGTCATTAAACAACTTCACAAACAGCATCAGTAGCATCACATATTAATATTCTGATTGATTTCATTTCTGTCAGACATCTACAAACGTCCTTGGTCACAGTTATTGAAAACTATAGGTTTTAATTTTAAGATTTATTGAAAATACAAGTGGCAGTATGGTGGCTCTGTGGTTAGCACTGTTGCCTCACAGCAAGAAGGTCGCTGGCTCAAGTCCTGGCTAGGCCAATTGGCATTTCTTAGTGAAGTTTGCATGTTCTCCCCATGTTGGCGTGGGTTTCCTCCGTGTGCTCCAGCTTCCCCCACAGTCTCAGACTTGCGCTATAGATGAATTGATTAAACTAAATTGTCCATAGTGTGTGTGTGTGTGTGTGTGTGTGTGTGT
>CAIGQZ010032465.1:2511112-2521117 GCA_903798205.1 Danio tinwini | reverse complement strand
GCATAAAGATATCTTATGGAAAAAGTCAACACTACTTGACTTGGCCTACGTGGAAGAAGCTTACCATTCAGAAGGGATAATGACAAACAAACAAAAATGACTGAGGATTTGGGTTCCTATATATTAAGTGCTCTGATACAACTGTGACTGCCCAACCATGCCACATAACAGATGGTCTGACTCAGCATACTACACCACACACGGATAGCTATCTGACTGTAAAAATTGAGCTTGTAAACTTGTTTGTTGAGTTATTGATGGCATAGGGCCTCGGCAAAGGCAGTTTAGTTGTGTGTATAGCTTATTGAAGTATTAGATAGCAAACAACAGACATTAGGGATAAGAATTAAAAGAAGCAGGGAAAGAGGCAGTAGTGTGCTACTAGCTAAATCAATGAGCTATCAAGATTTATCCAAGTGAAGATGAGTGGAGGTCAAAGGAGTTGTCTGAATATTGGATTTGAATGGGTCAGGATGGGAGATTGTGAGTGGATGTTTCTGAGGCTGCAGTTGGAGGGGTGGTGGGGTGGGCTCTAATGTTATACATTACCTGCTGGAGAATGTGCAGGCGAGCTTACAGTCAGTTGTGGCTCAGGTAAGTCTAGTCGCAATTCAGCTTTTCTGCTGTCTTTATGTTTGGCCTGGAGATTGCCATACTGTTCTGCCAGCCGGAGGTCCAGGTGACTAGGCCGCTCCTGAGCTGGAGCATCACTGGTGTCTTTGTCTTGAACAGATGCGTCAGATTGACTAAACACACAATCCTCCTGTGGAGACCCTTGGACCTCTGTCAGGAATACCACAGGTTTGGGCTCCTGTTGGTTTTCCTGGTGGTTAGAGATATGGTTTCCCTTTACTGTGCTTGTGGATTGCTGGGAACAGTTGTCTGTCTTTGAATTGTGAGGTTCGCTGTCGAAAACATCACCATGCGTGATAGAATCACCTGACTCTTGTGTTGGAGTCTGGGCACCTCCTTCTTCGCATCCGAGCTCCTCACACTCATCCACAGAAAGCAAAACAGAGCGTCGAAAGTTGGAAGCTGACTGGTACTCTGGTTGCTCATTCTCTTGGTCTGCTGGATCTTCAAATGCAAGGTTGACAATACCCTGAAACTGTGGAAGTGGCTCTGCAATTGGAGGAGCTATTCCTCTTGGTAGCACCTCAACTTCCGATCTTTCATCTTCAGTCTCCTCTTCTTCTTCCTCCTCTTCTTCTTCTTCCTCAGATGAGAAAAGTTGGTGGTCTGGTACACCCTTTAAGTTTTTTAATGTGGCATCCATTTCACAAGGTTCATCCTCCATTGGCACTTCATCCTTTCTGATCCAAGATCGTGGTCTTTGACGCCCTACCTCTTCTTCACTTGTAGTCTCTGCTTCCCGTCCTCTGAGCCGTACCTCAACACGTAGTCCAGCACCACTCTCATAAATCTTGAGCTCCTCAGGTGTGCTGGTGTCACTGCTGCTCCGGCCCAGGAAGTCAGGGCAGCGCATAGTCCCGCATTTTGAAGCACCTCGCTCATTGGAGCAACAGTCGTCATCCTGTGAGCCACCAGCATCATAATCCTCTGATCGTGGCTTTATATCATCAGAAGACGTTGTAGCACTACCAGTCTCTGACTCCGGGCTAACTTGAGGATGAAGCCCATTCCATGACTCTTCTAAGGGTGTTTCAATGCTTCCTAGACTGCAAGGTGTATCAGGAGGGAGGTCTGAGTCCTTTGAGTTCATAGAGTTGAGGCCTTGAAATGGCCCAGAGGAACTGGATGGAATAGCATGGCCTTTAGCCAATTTATTGGTCACCTCACTCTGTCCAGAAACACATGTTGGCATGTGCGGAATAACTGATTGAGTTTTCTTCTCTTTGCTACTAAGTTTCCTCACAGGATCACTATTTTTGTCCATATTATTAACCTGTGTGGAAGTTGCTGGTAAACTCTTGGAGACCACTTCTGGCTTGTCTGGTAGTGCTGGGTTGACTAGTGAATGTTGCTCTAGGGCTGAAGAAACTTCAGAACCACCCATACAAGATGTATCATCCTTGCTTCTTGTCTTACCTTCAGTAGAAGTTGTATTCAACTGCTGTGTTGCCTTTTTTAAGTCTGAGTGTTTGGGGCTAGATACTGAATCTTTCACAGCAGTGCCTATTTTTTTAGAGCCAGCAGGTGTTGGGTTCTTGACTACCCCTGAGGGTTTTACAGATGACTTTGCCGGAAGGGTTTCTGGAGCCTTGTGTTTAGGTCCTGTTTTGGTTGGAGCACCAGGTGTCTGCTTGGAGGAAGACGTGGAAGCTTTGACGCTTGACCTTGACTCAGAGATAGCTTTTGTTGTCTTCTTATTAGTTGAAGGTTTAGATATATCTTTCTCTACCTCTTTTCTTGGCAAGGCAGGCTTGCTAGAACTAAAAGTTGAGCCAAGTCTGGATGAAGCTGTTTAAAAGAAGGAACAAAGAGGACAATATTTAAGATATTTTTGTTATTATCAAATTACTATTAAATCCTTTCTGAAACCTACAAGTTTCTTACCTTGATTGTCTGAAAGGCCTGACACCGCACCTTTGCTCTTTGGATCTAAACGAGATGCAGGTGTTCCAGGTACTGCACGACTGGTTGTTATAGGCTTAGTCTTGCTTGATTTATTTGTGGGGCTGAAGCAACACAATGAAGGAGCAAAGGTTGGCAAACTTGGAAAAAGTGTAGATAGTAGTCCAAGTGGCTGATTGTATTCACATCACAACTCACCTGCTAGTCTTTTCTATATCAGGTTTTTGAGCAGGTTTAGACAGAGGAGATTTTTTTGTTGCTGCCTTGGCTTGAAGTTTTGACCTGAGACCTACAACATGAAATATTGAGAGTCTTTATAACAATGCATATTGAAAACACAAAATATAAACTTTTTAAAGCAAAATTATTTATATATTTTTTAATGCATAGTGCTTTAATCTAGTTAAATCAAGCATTATTCATTAAAATCCTGCTCCCAGCACATTCAGTACAAAAGGTATTACAGCAAGTTGTGATATTTGTTGTACCTCGTAGTAACCTGTTATAACCTCTGTGCTATCTAAACCTAGACTCCTTAAGAACTGCGAGCAAGGTAACAGGCAAGTACGTTTTTAGTACGGCTAAGCAGCTTAATGATGAGCTAACTCTGTCACACCCTGCTAAAACCCACTCTGCTGAGTGCAGACTCTGACTCACAGAGGAGTCAGTACCAGATAAACAATAAAAGGAAAATAGGAGCAATGTCTTTATTTTACATACTATATTCAGAACCGTATTACATTCCCTCTTTTTCTTTTAATCTTTCCCATATTCATTTTCTAACTTTTATGTACACATTCTTTTTGATTAACTTTCACATTCAGGGACAGAAAAGAAAACTTGAGGGCTTGATTTCTAATCTTAAGGATTTGAGATTTTTAGGTTTTGGGGATAGCAACTTGACTTTCGATGGACCTAAAGCTATATCTTGGATTTACCAATTTGCTCCTATGGTTATACCTGCCCTGGCTTTGTGGAAAAACCTTCACAGTAAACAAGGACTAGCTCAATATGTAGTTTCATTAAATGTTGTTTGTGATCTGAAGGTAACGTTTAAGCAACATAAACTCACCTGTTGGTGTACAGTGGCCATTGTTGCGTGGGCTACCAGTGCTGTTGTCTGGTGATGTGCTTCCAGAGTTAGAAAGAGCATTGCTGGCTGTTTCCTGAGTCAGATCTTTCCCTGACATTGTGTTTTTCTGCACCTTTCCTCCTTTAGCATGGGCTGCTGGGAGATCAGATCCAGAAGCAGAAGACTTTGGCCTTGCTCCTGGATTTGGCTTCCTGTCCAGTGCTGTCTTCCCTGTTGGTGAACCACGGGCACCTGACGTGGTGGAATTCTCCCGTGTAGTGCCACCAGTAGTGCCATTCAGTATCGGTTTAACAGTAGATGTAGTCTTGGCTTTAGCTGGCGTGTGAGTTGGCTTGACCTTATCATTCTTGCTTTTAAGCGAGGTGTGGTTACTAGCTTTTGTTTTCCCAGAGTGAGCTGTTGGCCCAAGAGCATCAGACTTCATGGTGCCTGATGCTGCAGCTACAGATCTTGTAGGGGAAGCACGTGGACCTTGTGATACCTTAACAGGACGACGAGTAGGACTATCACATGGGGATGAAGTGCCCGAGAGGCATTTTGTAGGCTTCTGTTATGACAGAGGAAGAGAGAATATAAGGCTATGATGGCTATAATATTGCGCAATATTAATCAGATCAGCAACCCATTTGACACACTAATCTCAGACATATAAGAACATAAAGCACAATACCATGATCTTTGGATTAAAGGATAAAAAGCACATTCCTGCAAGTCACAAAATCATAACCAAAGCACAGCTGTTTTTTTTTTTAACCCAAGATCTTTGTATCCAGCACTTAGGTCATGGTTTTCTCTACATTAATTCTTCCATGGTGGGGCGCCAAACCAAAATTCATGCCACCACGGCTACATTACAGCTTCTCATTCAAAACATTCAGTTGTTGTTTTTTAATAGCGGGTTATAATCGCACCAAAACGTATTAAAAGGTAAGTGAATTATAACATCGCAAGCTTTTCTGTAATCGTAGTGCTGTGCGTTATTTGTTTAACCCTTTAAGGTGACTGCCTGTCTGACTAACAAGTGCGGTATGCGTGAGGCTAGCAAACACTTTATAGATAAAGGTCTATGGCTCTGCATACAATGACTTTATCTTGCTGGAGTTTATAGCGTTTCACTTTACTTCAGGACGCATTAATGCCACTCTGTAGGTCTATTGGAGACATTCATAAATGAAGACATACTTGTTACACAAACGCACTAAATCGCACTTCAGCAGCGTTTATTTGAGAGCGCACAAGAAAATCTGAACAGCGTATGTTTGAGGGTGTGCAAGAAGTTTTGTGCGCGAACAGAAGAAATCAGCACGCAAGCAAAGAGATTTGCATGCTCGTATTACATAAATGCGATCTGGACTTATAAATACTGCACTCACACCTTATGTCAATAAAATAACGCCAGGTAGTTGGTAGATCTGTGTAAAAGGCCTGCCACCACAGTTGAAAAAAATCCTAGAGGAACCACTGTAGGTCATATATACATATTGTTTTATTATTATTATTATTATTATTATTATTATTAAACTTGGCCTAGTCAGACTAGTATTTTCTGAAGTGTTTTTAAACCTTTTTTAGGTTGTATATTGTTGAATTCTGACAACAAAAGCTGCAAGGCCTACAGTGACAATTGCAATACAGCTGACAATAACTTTCATTGAGAATCCAACCTGTTTTTAGTATGAGTAATTCTGCATTCTGTTGATTCTGAACTCTGAATCAACCTTAGGCTGCTGTGATGAGACAGCACCCATTTAATAATTTTCAAGTCAGTTCAATCAGGTTTTCTTTCAGTAAAAGAAAAGGTTACAAAACTTACAGCAAAGCCGATTCCTGTAAATGACATTAATTCTAGTTGTCAATCAGTATTGCTTATTTTTAATGGCTGATGTACAGTATAAGAGCCCCCCCCCCCCCCCCATCGAAAAAATTGTATCTGTTAATGCAAATCTTAAAATGATTACCTGAGAGCTGGTGAGCACAGGTTTTTTTCCAAGCCGTCTGCAGTCTCCTTTATCAAGAGCAGCTAGGTTGGTTGAGGGAGGAAGAAAATAAAGCCTAATTTCAGACTACAGAGAGTTTTGAACATCATTTAGAACATCCACTCCTGCATAATCAGCATTTGCCAAATATTTCCTCAATCATACACGCAATCAGTCGCAACCCCAATCAGTAAAAATGCCAGTGCAGCTCTGATTCCAATCTCAGATAGACATCTAGCCTTTGATCATCTCACAGCTTATCCAGTCCATCCTTAACATCATCACAACAAAATCAAAGATCTAGGCTGCCTTCCCAGCATTACAACTGAGCTCTGATTTCACTGCTGTCACCCCAGAAAACCATCCAAATCATGGATCAAATAGCTTCTGTGAAGGAATGCAGCGAAAATGTTTGTGTTGGCTTACAAATGCTTTGCATATGAGGCTCCAGATTTGCCTTTACATATATGGGAGAATTTTTAGAGAGAAGAAAGTAACCACAATAATGACAATGATAGCAATGCATAATTAATGCAAGAGCAAGTATGTTTCTACCTGCAGAACAGAACAACACACAAGCTATTGTATTTAACTGTGGACCCCATTCCACAACCCCCTATGGAAATGATCAATGTTTTGATATAACTACAGTATTCTAAACCTCGATGTTCAAAGCAACATAGAGTCATATTAAAGAGATCCATTTTTACAGCTATGCTGATAACAAAACCTGGAGGCCATTTACTAGCCATCTTGTATAAATGTAAAGAAGGACTCTCCATCACTGCACTGGGCAACTGGAGAAAACAATAATAATAATAATAATAAACACCCCCTCCTCTCACCCATGAACACAAGCTCATTCTTACTGCTGCCTGTTTATGAAAACTGAGCATGCACAGAAAGCATTCTGTCTTCTAATCTTCTGATATATTTTTAACCCTCTTTCCAGATTATTTACATAAAATTTCTATTACGGTTTCTATGATTCAGCTAAATTCTTACCTCATGTCCTTCCTTTCCTTACCTGCAAGTATTTTTTCTCGATATCTTGGTTGCAGAGACTCCCATCCTTGTGTGTGTTTAACTGCAAAGAAGGACTGAAGCAGGAAGGTCCAGAGCCTCGTGCGCAGCAAACACAGCTCACGCCTGAATGGCTACCGAAGGGACAGAATGAGTGAGAGAGGGTGAGCGAGTCACAGAAAAAAAAGAGGGAAGGAGGGAGGGTGGAAACAACAGCAGGAGAACAAGAGCCAATCAGCAGCTGCTTGAAGACTGGTTGTCTTGGCAACCGATCGCCGTTGCCTCCCTCTAACCCTTAACAGGATCCTCTCAAGCTAAATGGATGATGTCAGAAGCAGAAGCTTGTGTTCCCGCCTTCTGCACCGAATGATCATTAAAAAAAAAAAAAAAAAAGATTATTCCTCAGCTTTTCCATCCGGAATTCATTTCTCACCCTGTCCTGCCCAGCTTTCCTCTGTAATGGACATAGAACCAGATTAGACATGGCCACACCCACGACTCTTGCTCTTTCTCAGCTTAATCCATTCTGCCATTTCCCCTGGGATATCTGAATTAACTCACAAATAGATAAGAAGTGACAGAGAAATAAATAAAAGCATTAAATGACAGAGAGAGAGAGACTATGAGCAAGAGAGGTGGGGTTCTTTAGTATGACCTCTTGTATTTGCAGTGTCACTTTACTGTAATCCAGCCCAGGCCTGGTCACATACATTAAGTCTAAATCCCGGGATCAAATGAAGTTCCTTGTATACGTGTAAACAAACACACTGTGTTTAGCCTTTGCACCAGGCACATGGAATGCATTCAAATGGACTGTCAATTCTACAGCATTTAAAATGAGCATGAATTAAGAATGTAGTTTATTATTTGTGTATTTAAACTATTGGTGCTATTAATTCATATAAAAAATCAAAAGATTGCTATCTTAAAAAATGATGTATGGGAGCTGTGTAAAGTTCTAAACGTGTGTATGGGATTTCTAGAAAAAAAATTTGAGAGTGCTGAAATATTTGAACATAAAAATACTTGGTTATATTATACTCTTAGTATTCCATCAGTGAGTGAAGCGAAATGTACAGTATGTACTTTTTATTCAGTGGCTAATTCATATGAATTTGTACAATTCAGTGTGATTTGTTTATTCCTCAATGACAGTTGGGATTAGGGGTGGGGTTGGGTGCTATGCCACCTTTTTAAAACTATTCATTTTTGTAGGACTGAACACGTACAAATTTGTACAAATTTGCCACTAAACTGCCAAAACGTAAAAATGTAAAACAGTGCTCAGTATAATTGAGTACACCCCATTTTGAAAATGAATATTTTTATCCATTTCTCAGTGAATATAGGCAATGTATTTTGGTGCATTTAAACAAAACAGTTTTAATAAAAATATATATTTATTAAAAAAATATTTTTGTCATTAAACATATGTAGAAATTAAAAGATAATACAATTAAATTCAAGCAAAATATTGCAAAAATAAATTACAACTTACAAAATTTCAACAAAATGTTCAATTTGTATTGCTTCTCTTGATTTTTCCTTTTTTTAAAATTGTTTTAAAATTTTAAAACGTTTTTAATATTTTCTAGTGTACAAGTTTTTGGACCGTTATCGTATGTTACTTTGTTAGATAAGCTCCAGATTTGTCTTCAGTACTGACTTATCTAATGTATTCACAAATATAATATTGTATAGCTTCCTAAAAAAAATATCAATTTAGTCGACGCCGGTGGTGTCGTGTTGCAGTACTGACTGTGTTCACCTGTGTCTTGTTTAGTTCCTTGAATGTACTTGTCTTGTATTATTCCAAGGTCACACTAGAGTTTGAGTGTGTGAAATTCGGTCAGACAGTACTGCAAACTGGTGCAGAATAAAACAGGATGATGTGACAATGATAAAACAAGCGATTGCTCCATATTTTTAATTTATGTACAGGTCATGTTTATATACAAATTCGCTGAACAGAGTTGACCAAGATTGAACATGCAAAAATTGTCGCACAAGCTGGCGATTCCATCAGTCTCTCAAATTGTCGATCCTGTCTTTCCATGTTGTGTGTGTAAAGCAGTTTTTGTTTCTCCTGCTGAATTATCTTCTTTTGTTGATGACACTTTATTTTGATGGTCCATTTGAGTATTAGTAGACTGTCTGCTTAATATCTGTTGAAACTGCTGCTAAACTGACATTTAATTGACTATGAGTAACTTTGCAAGTACATGTCAACTTACACCAACCCTAACCCCAATCTAACAGTCTACGTATAATCTAATGAGAATTAGTTGGCATGTAAATGCAATGTAACTTAAATTCAACAAACAAACAATCAAAATAAAGTGTGACCCTTTTGTTTGTTAAAAAAACTAAACCCCATTTCTTTATGCCTATGACATAATGAACAAAAATATGAATACAAAAATGTTACCATTAAATATTATAAATCACTCTAAATTACTGTGTCTGACCAACTGACCTGACGGTTTATGGCATGGACTGATTAAAAGGCTCTGTTCAGATCAGTTTGAATAAATAATTCATTTACTAAATGAGTCCTAATGAAATGCGAGCTTGTTCTATTTACCTTCAGCTCCTCCTGGCTTGCTTGGTCATTTGTGATAACGTCCACCTCAGTAGGGTCACCACTCAGCCGATTCACAGCAGTAAAGAGGTCACAGCAATTCTCCACAGTAACGCCTTCTCGAACAGCTATGCACAGCTTCCTCATTAGCGTAGGGTCACGTGTGAACTCTTCTCTCTGAAACAGTACACATCTAATTGTCATAGTGGAACAGACATCTTATATCTTGTCTAAACCTCATCGATTAGTCGTACCCTCCGGAGATCGTGGAAGGCAGCGGTGTGTGTGACCTGGGGCAGGTGTTTGACAACCATCCGCAGACAGTCTTCCTGCAGTTCGCTGGCCAAACTCAGCACCTGCTTGGCCCATTTTACCTCCGGCAGGCTGCCAATCAGCTGCTCGCTGCCACACAGCACAGACACTACACTCTGGATCGTCTGGAAAACACCATAAACACACAGTCTCATTCATTGGTCTATCTTCCCTCCTTCCTCTGACACACACTAGCTGCACTGTTAATTTGCTAGTGTAATCCAATATGCTTCATTACTGGTTTACATCAAGTCTGGAAATCAAGAGGGGGAAAACCAAGTGTTATACAACTACACGCAACTGACTGCAGCTGCTGAGGGTCTAGTCTTTGTGTTTATGTGTAAGAGAAATTTAGAGGACTGCCAGACTGTGGTTAAAGTAAAATAGCTGTTTGTGGCTTAAACAGACACACACAGACACACACAGACACACACAGACACACACACACACACACACACACACACACACACACACACACACACACA
>CAIGQZ010032465.1:2480304-2501272 GCA_903798205.1 Danio tinwini | reverse complement strand
ACAGTACTGCACATTTGTCATTAGTCCTGCACATTTGATCAATTTTAAACTGAAATAGCGATTTGAAAAGGTGCGATAATTGTGATTGTTGCCATGGTGAGGGAAGCGAGTGCAAGAAATAAAATGATCCAACTAACATTACTTAAAAAAAGTACACAACTGTTACAGCCAAAAAAAGAAAATGAAAGCTGTAAACTCCATCTCTGCTCTCCTTCTCTCACTGTGGACCCTTGACCTGCTTGCGTGAGGTAACGTTTCGTCTCCTCTCTCGGCTGTTACAGCGATCCACACACACACACCAGTGTAAGTCTGAGTTCTCCACCGCGTCTATAATGAATCAGCTGTGAAAACCACACATTATAGACCGTAACCGCTGCCATTTATCTGTATCTGCGTCACTCATCGATGAATAACGCCAGACCCGTGCTGACTGTAGAGCCAATAACAGTCCTTTCTATTGAGTGCGAGAACACAATGACCAATTACAGGTGTTTAAGAACTCGTTCGACAAAGCTCAAAAAGCTATCGGAATAATATTTACATTTATTTATTTGCTATAAATGCTCATGTTGTTCTGTGCATATCCTTGATATGTTTTGTTTGATACATTCAAAGTTCTGCCTGACTTATAGACGTTGCATACGCAGCGCACATGATGTACAATCATTACATTACATGGAAGCGGGGGAGGATTGTTTTGCAGCCTGTCTAGTAAGCAGATGCGGATGAAGCGTGAATGATTTACATGTGAAGTCAATGCAAACATTGGATTAGGCATCCTGTGGTGCGAATTGGCCGTTTTGTGCGTTTGACGCGCTTCAGACTGCAAAAGAAAGTTTGAACAAACAAACAGAGCAATGGAACAGACAGGACAGCAAGCAACTTACAATGATGGAGGATGATTCAAGGATGACGCCCGCTGGACTTGACCAAATTGAAGGACATTATTTTTGCTTTACATGTATGGCTGGTATTATGGTGTGTGTAAAATCCTGCATTTTCCTGCATTTAACGAGAGAAAATGCTTTCCTGCCGTTGAAGAGTTTTACGGCAATCTGTGTTTTAAGTGCATTACAGTAGGGGAAGCCCTAACGCATGTCCTGGGTGAGGTACATGTCAGATGCTCCAGTGAGTGAAATCTGAGAGAAGCTAAGATTGTGGATAAAAATAATAAAAAATAAATAAGACTTATACAACCTTTCTTTACCATTTTAGATCTGTTTTAGAATTTGCCTTGACAAGAGGCCAAAATAAAGAAGTTTTATTTTTATGATTTGTGTCATTGTGTCAGATTGCACACCTAACATAGTAGGCCACCTAATATGGTAAATACAATATGTGTATAGATGATATATGTATTTAATCGCAAAATTGTTTGCAAATTTCTGGGAATTCCCACCACAAAATCAGTAAATTTGTCGCAAAAATCATTTTTAAAAATCGTGAAAAAATAGGGGGTCTGATTAATGGTGCCATCACAGAAGTGCAAGCTACTTTTGCCAAGGGCAGTGACACAAGCCAATACCATGACAGACCCTGGCTTTTGGACTTGTTTGCTGAAAACAGCAAAAGTAGTCAAAGTAAATTTGGAAAGCACTACTTTCTTTTTTTTATTTGCATTTTCCATACTGCCCCAACTTTTTCTGAATTGGGGTTGTATTTTGTTTTGAGGGAAATTAAATTCGAAAGTCTTTCCTACACTAAAAGTTTAATTATTAAGAAGTGAGGGAGTTAATGCTTTCCTCTTTCATCTCTGCGTAGGATAAAATTACAAGCTAAAAGGAGACACAGTGGACTGGTCTCAAAGCATCCTTAGATGGTGGGTGTAAGAATGAGGGACTTGAAGCACAAACAAAACAGCTCTTCATGAATTTTGAGAGGGCTGTCAAATGCAATGCTTGCTGACTTACTCCACCTCCCACTACTTCTATTGTGTCCGAGAACACATGTTCATGATAATCCGCATTCGCTTTTTAAACATGGACAGAGTCTGCTGTTGTGCCCCTTTTATAGGAGAAGGAAAAAACACAATTCCAAGTCACAATTACAGCTGAAGAAAGAGACGTTACACCCACATCTGAGGAACTTAAATTGGATGAATAGTACTCTGGAGCCACACCAGAAGTATAGGGCCAGGGACTTTTGGCTGACAAATGAAATGCTCTACAAAAGCTGAACCAATGCCCAGACTACTTGATCACAAATACAAATCACTTAATGTGTCCCTAAAGGGTAATAAACGACAGGATGATAGTACTATTGGCACTACTTGATAACAGATTAACTGCTTAACAGGACTATTTACACTCCTCACAATAAACTAAATGTGAGTGTGTGCCATGACCCTTTCTTCTGTCTTACCTTGGGGAAAAACCGACAGTAATCCCGAGTCAGGACCATCTCAGCCACGTCTTTCAGACCCTCCAGGCCCAACATGTCTGCTGCTAACACAACCTGACTGAGATCAAATACAAGCAAACACACATATCTTGACATTTGTCGGAAGCATCTGACTGAAGCCATTGCATTCTTGTTTTTTTTTTTTTATCACATTAGAAGAACGAAAATGTCACCACGGAGCGTGTTTACCTGACATTTGTTCCTGGTGGGAAATCTAGGATGGCACCGTACATGAAATGAAGCAGAATCTCCATCTCATCTGGACCCAGGCTGATTGATGAACAAAAGAAAAACACAATTGTATACACTATTTTACTACACAACTAAGACTTTTTTGTTAAAATTACTTAAAGGGATAGTTCACCCAAAAATGAAAATTTACTCTCCTTTTATTTAAGTGTCATCAGAATTTGTTATTTTGGGTGAACTAATCCTTTAATGCATTGTTAGACCCTGTGCATAAAATATTTTATTTGATTTACCCTACAAGTTGAATTAAATATAAAAGTAACATTAAATATACTGGAAAGAGAAAAATATTATATTATGTAAGTATAAAAACATGTATTGTGTTCTTCTGATTGCTGGCCATATAAAATCTACTGTAGTTTTAGAATAAATTCTAAAAGCCTGGCATGTAACACTACACACAATATCCTGGTTTTCCCCGACACAGACAGAGTTATAAATAATTGATTGTTGGGGGGCTGGAATATCCTCCTCTTAGAAGGTCTGACTGAGACCTCACACTGAACTCTGGGACATGAAAGATCAAATACAAATGACCTCTCCCTACACACATAGAGTCTGGATTTTACACTGACAACTGCAAGATCAAGATTGAAGCACAAAAGCACAAAAATGATAATGTGGCTTCTGATCCACTCTCTAGTACATCTTAAGAATATCAATGAGGTTCAGGTCAATTGATGGTCAATTTATGTGTGAAAACCCGCTTGTTAAAATCTGACATGTGGAAAAACCTTTCAGGTCCAAGTTTCCACTAATTTGAATTGATAACTTCATCAAACATTAAAGCAACTATTTTACAAAATCATGGTTTTCACTACAGTCTCTAACTTGCTGCATCCCAGATACCATTATGTTGATGATTTATAATTATGAATCACTCTTGCTAGGGATGCTCATTTCGGTTAATTTTGCCAACCGACAACCGCCAGCTCGTTAACCGAATGTTAACGGTTAACTGGTCAGATTAATATTAAATTATAGTTTAATTAAAAATTATTGACTTGTCTATTTTGTGTATGACACATTAAATATTGCACTTTAAAATACTGATTTATTTTAACATGTGAACAACAGAACAACAGCACATCTTTAAGCACCTGCAGCACTTCCAACAGCATAGAAAAAAAAACTGAATAAAAAGAATAAATTAAATCGTCATGCCTTAGATATTTTTCACTTAAATGACAAGTTTAGATTACAAAACAAAAACACTGAGGGATTCTTTTTTTAAGAACCGGCATATGCTGTTTGTACAATCATGTTTTTTTTTTTGTTTGTTTTTTTTTTTCAAATAAAAAGAGCAGGCTATCTCAAATTGATCTCTCCATGGAAAATATGCATTAAATCAACTATAACCTCACCTTTGCTTTCATTTGATTGAAGAATGAAAAAGACGCGACTGACGTAACACGATTTTTCCAGTCAGAGTTGAACTGCGAGCACACAGCGCGCAATAGCAAAAACGCGAGGTGCGCAGGGCGCCGCAAAACACATTAAAAAAATGCCCCACTCAACACAAAAAGTGCATTCGCTGTGATTGGCCCCTTATGCAGCCAAACCTTAAAAAAATATATAATAATATTTTTTTGTCATTTAACTGATAATCAGTTAATTAATCGGTTAAAAATGCACCCTTTCTGTTAACGGTTAATTGGTTATGAGCATCTCTAACTCTTGCCATTTGTTATTTAGCATGAACTCATCACAATCATCATTTGTAATAATATTGCAACACACTGTGAGTAAACATTTTTTTGTTCGCTTTTGTCATCTAATGGAGGATTTGGACTGGAAACTCTGACATCAGACTTAACAACATGATTAAGTGTTCTTGTACAGTTTGAGTCTTCTGAATCTTTGGACTGTCATCATGGAATGTGTAAGAAAAAAAAGCTAAACACTACAGATCTTGATCTTGTGATCTTGATACACACTCACACAATTACAATCCTGGCTTATCCATACTGTATAATGGTTTTGGGTTGTGGTTCTTTTTTTAAGCTTCCAGAAGTGCATAAATCTGTTGTAAAATGAACCCATACACTGCTAAGTGGTTGACACATGTCTTATAAAGTAGAGTGATGTGTTTTGTAACAAAAATATTTTTCATTTTTAAAGTTCATTCATACATTAATTTTCTTTTCAGCTTAGTCCATTTATTTAGCTTACCCAATTCATCTATACCGCATGCCTTTGGACTGTGGGGGAAACTGGAGCACCAGGAGGAAACCCACGTGAACACGGGGAGAACATGCAAACTTCACACAGAAATGCCAACTGACCCAGTGTGCCACCCACAATGGTAAATTATGGGGCAATTTTCATTTTTGGGTGAACTATTCCTTCAAATAACCACATCACAATCACATAATCAAAAAATAAATATATAAACTGCAGCAAATAAAATGTATATTCTGTATATTTTTTAGAATAAGTATATTCTGAATTGTGTGAGAGTCGTGACATCTATTTTAAACGAAACAGTTTCAATTCTCATTTATCCAAAATCATGCAGCTCTAATATACTGTATCAGTTAGGGTAAAAAAAAAACAGCTTCCATTAATCATGCTAGAATCATATTAATCACTGCGACAGATGTAACAGCAATAAAAGATTTAACCACAGCCTCATGTATTTGCCCAAAATTCACACATACTTAAATCAATAGTTGATCCAAAAATAAAAATGTAACTGAAAGTCATCTTCAAGGGCATGAGGGTGAGTAAATTAACTGTAAATTTTCATTTGTGGATGAACAATCCCTTTAACCTTCAACAAAATGATAACAAAATCTAACCATGACAGAGCACTTATTATTTGTCATAGGTTAGATGATGAGTTTCAGTGATGGTTGTCCTTCATAACTTACCCCTGCAGAGTAATACACTGACGCAAACTCTCCATCCAACTGCCACACAACATCGCTCGGAAATACTGCGAGCGCGCACACAGAATGGCCCTGTGGGAAAAAAGAAACACACACACACACACATACATACAGACAACATTAGCTTCCCTTATCATTCACACACGCTTCACACCACATTACCCAGGCTCGATATTTGCAAAGCAGCCCTGGGAGATGTCCATGTGTGTGTGTTTGTTTGTGTGTGTTATTCACTGACTGATATGTTTGGGCATGCCATAAAAAAAAAAAACTTCATGAAAATAAGGGAAATGTAATGGTTTATTGTAGTAATCATTCAGAACATAATTACCTAAATGGTACATTTGAGCATAACACACACATCACTGACTAGGTTCTTGCAAAGAAAAAAAAAACTAATTTGAAAGCAATTACTCTACACCATTTTCACACATTAATAAACAGTTATGTTAAAATATAACTCTAATGTAACAACATTTCGATTATTTCATCATGGTATGACCATGCTTGCTGTCTTGTTGAAAAGATCTCAAACAAGAGACCTCAATGCTGCTGCTGCAGAGCAATACTAACAGTACATCAACAGACACTCTGCTGTGAACATATGAGACATATTGAGAGCATACGTGAAATTGCTCATAGAAGTGGGGGATTCTGCTGGATTCTGATTCTCTCTTGCTTATAGCAAACATTAACAAAACTATTCAAATGCTGATTAGGAAGCACACTGGCTGCAAATAATAAAATAATATATACATGTTTTCATTAATAAGTACTCAACATATATGACACACCCCTCACAAATCTCTCATTTAAATTAATATTTTATAGGAAGCATTTTACAATATGATACTTGTGCATATTCATTATTAGTCAGTACTGAAGCCAAATCTGGAGCTAATTTAACAAAATTACGTATGATAATGGTGCAAATTAATACACTCAAATTTATATGTTAGGGAAAAACATTAAATAAAATTATTTTACTGCAAAAAAAAAAAGCAAAATTCAGGAGAAACAAAAAAAAGTTTTTTTTGTTAAAAATGTACAATTTTGTATGAATTTAAATGTGTTGTCTTTCTATTTCTAAAGATGTTCGGTGATTAAAATATTATTTTAATAAATGTATCTGTTAAATAAATCTTCATTTTCAAAATGGGGAGTACTCATTTATGTTGAGCACTGTATATATAATTACAGTTAATTCACAGTATACACATGCAAACACACATAAACAAGTTTAACACACACATATTTGATAACCACTCATAAAAACGTCCAGGGTAATACAGATATTTGTTATTGAACTGTAATCCAGTAAATATATACAAGATTGAAAAAATATGCCATATGTTTAGGAGGTCCATGAAAGTTTAATATAAAGGAATATATTTAAATTTTATTATTAAAAATAGGTTTTTAGCTCCACACAAACAAGGTTAATGTCTTTGATCCAATTACTTAAAATCTTTTACACTGCAAAAAATGCTTTTCTTTCTTAGATTTTATTCTAGTTTTTGTTTCCAGTCTAAATATCTAAAAATTCTTAAATCAAGAAGAATTTTCTAGACAAGCAAAACATGTCATTTTGTTTTAAGAAATAATATGCCAAATTGAAGTGAGTTTTTCCTTAAAACAAGCAAAATAATCTGCCAATGGGGTACGCAATATAATCTTATGTCAAACAAGATTATATTGCTTACCCCATTGTCAGATTATTTTGCTTGTTTTAAGGAAAATCTGACCTTATATTGGCATATGACTTCTGAAAACAAGACAATATGTTTTGCTTGCCAAGAAAATGTTTCTTGATATAAGAATTTTTTGATATTTGGACTAGAAACAAGACCAAAAAATCTAAGTAAGAAAAGCATTTTTTGCAGTGTATTTTCAAGCTAAATTGAGCTTTTTTTTAATAGAAAACTATTCTTATACCAGTTACAAGATAACAAGTATGTACAATCAAACTATATTTCCCATTACTCTCTAAGACAGCCAAATAATGGTTAAAGAAAACGTTAACACATAGATTACACACTTAATGCACATCCTTTGCTCTTCATTTGTTGCACCAAATCATAATTACTATTTCTGAAGCCATAAGTGCAAACTTCCCTGAAGGCAGCATTAGACACAGCTGGTGACACTTCATATGCTCTCTTATGTCCTTCATCTTCTTCCTTTCAGTCCTCCTTTATCTCTCTCTCTCTCTCTTTCTCTTTCTCTCTCAACCAACAACCCGCTTATTCTCTATCTGCCATAAACACTGCTATAAATAGATTTTTATTTTTTTATGTGTCACTTTCTCCTGGTCTCCTCTCAGAATAAACTGCAGTGTTGAGTGAGGGAAACTAAGAATATCTCTAAACAAAACAAAAATATCTAACATTTTGGATTCTTCTTTTGTTTTCCAGCTCTACATGCAGCTATTTATAGCCATCTTATACACATTAAATACACTTTTTTTATTATTATAGCCAGTTTTGTCCTCGCTTTATGAAATAGCTTGTTGAAGTGATGGATAAATTTCAGAGAAAGTCCAATCTCCAATTGTCAAGTATTTCTGTTCATGAGCTATACAGCACACACTCCATTCCTATTGTTTTCTAATTGTTTGTTTGTTTGTTTGTTATTTTCTCCCTGCAACTCACCATCCATTCCTGTGAAATTATGAAACTAAATCCCTCTTTTGACAGACATTTGCACTGTATTTTTGCATCTGCTATTTTGGGTTCTATTTATAAGACATATTTAGATGGATTAGAAGCTTGAGCGACTCTTATTCAAGCAGAATAAGTCCATTTGGTTAAAAGCATTTGCTAAATGAAAAAGGAGAATTTTTCACTAATGTTACCAAACGTTAAATGTTACCATGGCACCATCAAAATTGCAATTGATACAGTATTCAATTGATGATCCGTGCATTCATCCACTGACCTGCAAAACTCAGAGATGATCTGCATTGGTGGATGATGATATTAAATTAATCATGTCAAGTTTAATTAAGCACTTAAAAGCACAGTTCACACAAAGATACAATTTCTGTCATTTTACTCACACTCCATTTGTTCCAAATCTAAATGAGTGGATTGGCTGAGCCAAATCTACATGAGTGGCATGCACAGTTTTTGTGTGTGCGTGTGAATGTTATTTAATAAAAATACCAATATTTATTATTAGTTTGTGTCAGGGATGGGGAGTATTTATGATACAAGTATTTCAAATACATATTTTAAATACAAAATAGTATTTTATAATTTGTATTCAATGGGGTTTATGAAAGTGGCTTAATATTTTGTATCAAAACACTTAAGGGTCTAGTATTTTAAAAATACTGTAAAATACTTAGTAAGAAGCTACAAGATGACATCATAAAAATGCGGCCTCAGACTGATGCTTTCTCAGTTATTTGCCTTGAGGTCAGAACAGAAAATTGATTATGAAGGTGGTCAACGTTTGTAGTATGGATGGACGTTATGCATCAATGCTTAAGAAATGAGATGGAATAAAGCTTTGGTTCTTAGGAACAGGACGTGGAGCCTTCAGCACATAATCAATGTCAGTCTCAGTGCTGCAGGTGGAAATTCAGTCAAACTTTAGAATAATAAAACATCTAAAGATGGTGTACTGGTATTCACTAAGGGGGTAAACTTTTGTTTACTTCACTAAGTCAGTTTATTGGTGAAAGGATTAATTAAATATGCCTATTGATGGGGGCGACGCAGTATCGCAGTAGGTAGTGCTGTCGCCTCAGCAAGAACGTCGCTGGGTTGCAGGTTCGAACCTCGGCTGGTCTGGGTCAGTTGGCGTTTTTGTGTGGAGTTTGCATGTTCTCCCTGCGTTTGCGTGGGTTTCCTCCGGGTGCTCCGGTTTCCCCCACAGTCCAAAGACATGCGGTACAGGTAAATTGGGTAGGCTAAATTGTCCATAGTGTATGAGTGTGAATGAGTGTGTGGATGTTTCCCAGAGATGGGTTGCGGCTGGAAGGGCATCCGCTGCGTAAAATCATGCTGGATAAGTTGGCGGTTCATTCCACTGTGGCGACACCAGATTAATAAAGGGACTAAGCCGACAAGAAAATTAATGAATGAATGCCTATTGATAGGTTTGCAAAGAAATGTTATACTCCTACGTAAAAGTATTTTGTAGTATTATCAAAATACAAAATACAGTATTTATGTTGATATTTGTTAGAACTGCTATATTTTGTAGTGTATTTTGATACATGTAAAATTTAGGTATTTGGTATTTTATTTTAAAATACATTTCAATGTATTTTTGCCCATTCCTGGTTCGTGTCAGCTCAAGTTCCATTAAATGAAATAACACTATTTTAGATAATAATAACATATTGGTAAATATCTGAAATAACATTCATTTTCATTGATAGATCATGCTAACTAATGTGATCAACTACAGTATGTACATACTGTTATTATTCTGATATTAATATTCTGATCATATTTTTGCCCAGCACATTTTACATAAAATTACAATAGAATTGTATAGAAAGCTTAATAAATGGCATATAATTGTAGTAAGGCCTGGAAGTGAAAAGTGCCTAAAATTTGGATGTCTGGAGTCTATAACAGATTTCCTTTTAAGGGGAAAATTACCTAAAAATGAGTTGTAACTCACATTGTGACATAAAAATATATTTATTACTCACAAGAAAGATGCAATAAAACAGAAAAATACCAGATTTTTTTTCAGACGTGCAAAATGCACAAGAACATTATTAGAGAATTTGTAAAAATAAAGAACCCTGAAACACGACCCACTGTTTAACAAGATTTATAAGTTAGATTTTTTTTTTTACTTCCTCTTAAATATGACATCAATTATTATTTTTTATATACAAAACTAATAGAAGTCATTAAGAATGATGGTTTGAAATGAGTCAAATTTGCATGGGAAAAACACATGATTAGAATACTGACTCACTTAATAATTATTTATAGTTGAAGTCAGAATTATTATGTCGCAGAGACGCTATTGGTTAAATGCTAAGAAGCAGCTTGAAGCGGAAAGCGCGAGTATGTCTGCAGTCTGGAGGTATTATACATAGATATATACACTAGATATCGCATATGGACCCTGAGCATGCATTAATAACGCCACCACATTTGTACAGTGCTCCCAGGACAAATCTCATTCAACCGCACTAGTCAAGACAGCCAATGTGAAGATATTGGAATTTTTGCGCTGTGTAGTGTGTACGGGTGTAGTAAAGAGCAAACTAAGAAAACAAAGCATAAAGGCAGAACATTTCATAGGTAACATTTCGTTTTTGTTTGTTACAAACTTTTGTGCTAAACAAGTATTGATGAAAATACAGTCACTTACTGCACTGACCATGAGGTAAAGTAGCACCAAACTCGCACTAAATACTAGGCTTATGCTAGTTTTGTTGAATAAAATAAGCAAACAATGTAAATGAAATATGACAACAAGATGCTGCGGTGCTAGAAACTTGTGTTATTGTCGGCTAAGTGAACGAGTCAATCATAGCGGAGATTCATTCACAAACGAATTGCTCCCTCCATTAGAATTAGAGGTAAAAGCCCGGGAGGAGGGTGTTTCAGGACACGGATTAGTAACAGGGAGAGTGGATAATACATTTCCATGCACACAAACACATGCTCTTTGTCGGCAATGCCTGCGCAGTCACTTATCCATCAATGTAGAAAAGTGAAAAAAATATTTGCATACTGACCATCGGGAAAACTCTCGATCATAGATATATGCATATATGTGTATATATCTCTGGCTCTGGATGGCCAGACCTACACTGCACCTTAGTCTCACATTTATTTCAAAGGAGCGCTACCCTGTACTAAAATGTCGGCTCTATTGACGCATTCCTTCCAATAGACAACAATAGCGTGGGCGACATCTAATGTGAATATCTATGGTATTATAAAGTTGATGGCCACAACATTGCCATAGCAAACTGTGAGATATGTAAATTTGGGATTGCCTGCAAGGTATTTTAAGTTGAGGTGCTATTTGTTTTCATATTAGTTTTTTTATATATATATTTAATGTTGCACAAGTCCAAAAGTGAAGTATTTAAGTTATTTATTACTTAAATGTTCCAGCTACCTCACAGAAATGCCCTGTTTCTTAACAGAGTTGTTGAATGTTAAAATAAGATAAATTAAATAATAAATAAGGAACATCTTGGATCTGTTTCTTCACTCTTTTTTATTCTTTTTGTATGTATTATAGAAGTATCTGATCGGGTTTCGGTAGATGCTTAAAATCCAATAAATCGGACTCTGACTCGAGGGCAAAAAAAACCTGATCGGGAAATCACTACTTGTTATGACTAGTTGCTTTCAATTTACTTACAATTTCTACAAATTATCTACTTAAAGTCATTTTTAATTATTTGCACATACTGCTTACTTACAGTACATTAATGTTATTTATTTATCTAACACAAATTTTTTTACAACTGTTACATTTTGAACCCACTGTTATGCTGAACAGTACATAACAGCTGATAATGCAAATTTTATTCCGCATACGTGTGCAATGAAAGATCATTGGCGTCTCTTGGGAGACGTACGGCCAGAGTAGGGGGAAGGATGATGAAAGCGAATGGGAAATTAGCTGTGTGTATTTCCTGCAGTGAGACTGACGGCTCTGCAGCAGTCACCTCAAGCCTGACATACTGATCAGGACTGCAGACGTCTTTCCATACAAGCCAAACCCACAGAGATGCTGCGCCCGGCTGATGATGAGGCAGAGCCTGTTGCTATAGTAACAGGTCATGGTAACTGTTCTAACCTCTGCAGAACCAAAAGGTGCTAACGAGACCCGCAGTCAGAGAAAACTATTATCAAATCTAGCAGCGTTGTAATTCCTGATCATATCCATGTGACATATATTCAGCAAAAACTGCAGATTAATGCGTGTGTGCAAAGTGCAAGGATGGGTATTTTGGTTTATAATGCAAGATTATGATTGGTGAGTAAACAGCTGCTTTCTGATTAGCTTCACTTTTGCTGTTTCATGTAAGAGTAAACTGTAATTCTGCCACCTCCTGGACATTTATGACTCAGCAGCATTTACTGAATCTGCATTAGTCGGGCTCCAGCAATGACTGAAAATGAAGGATATCAGCTGGCACTAGCAGGGTACATGCAGAAATCCTTTTTAAGACCTTCTCAGAATATTTTAAGGCCTCATCGCCACTTCAAGCTCTAATCGGTATCAAATCTTTAACTTAATAAACAATTGTTAATAAACAGTTGTAGTTAAATAAATCAATGGAGCCCAAACATGCAACAGAACTCAGATAAGCTCGGAAGAACAAAGCTTGATAGAATGAATTAAACCAAAGGCAAGATTTATTACAATATCTAACACATTTACCTCTACTATCCCAAAAACGAACATGTCGAGCTGCTTTTTTGACTGATTGAAAGACTAGTCGAACATTAACACAAACGAGCCAGCTTTGTTGATGGTGTCAATGAGCTGCTGCTTAAAGTAGGGTGCTAGCCCAAATCTCATGATGTAACCAGTTTTGTCCTTGCCACAGGTGAATGTCTTAGCTATGTCTGAATTTAGAAACATCGACTTGAAAATATCTGAAATGCTTTCGTTCGAGTTCAGTGAGTGGTAATTCACTCCCAGAGTGCCCAGATAACCTCAGCACGCATTGTTGATGTGCCACCCATAGCCACTCTGATGTCGGCAGACGTTGGGGCAGAGGTTGCTGTTGTAGCTGTTTTGACAAATTCAGCTGTTGTGTTGGGTAGTGGTGTGGCTGGTGGCGCATCTGCATCCAACAGCAGCCTTGTGGCTAGCACCCTACATGTGGGACTTTACAGCGTTTATACCCATCAACGATATACTACTTTTCTTTTTACAATATGTACAGTAGGCCTTGCGGTTGCTTTCAGCGATTAAATTCTGTTTACTGTTTAAACTCGTCTTCCTCCAATCAGGAGTACGCAAACTTACATTTTCCCATTTTGCAGTCTATTTCACTCTATGGTTTCGCTACATGTGGAAAGTGTCATATCACCTTCTCTGCGTTTGTTGCAAATTATGAGACAGAGGAGAAGCTTGGCCGGACACGCCCCGGCCTGAACCAATCATGTGGATTGAGCATGCAGTTGTTAATATTAAGAGGAAAAGAAATATATTTATGCTTTTTTGGAGTCAAACACTTTGAACAACGCTTGAACAAAATTTAAGACCTTGAAAAAACATGATTAAGACTTTTTAATACCTTTTAAGGGCCTTAATTTTCTCAACTTTTAATACTTTTTAGGACCCTGCGGACACCCTGACTAGGCATGGGACGATAACCGTTTTCATGGAATACCCTGATTTGGAAAAGTCAAGGTTTTAAAACTGCCTAAATTTTCTGCTATACTATTCATAACGTATGTGTAAGATTTTTTTATTTGCATTTTTTTTTGTTAAGGACAACAGTATCTCAAGCAAAAAAAATAATCCAAAGATGCCGTTTAAAATCGTAAAGAAATCTGTTTTTGACACAAATTAAGATAGCAGAAGTCAATGATTCATTTAAATTATTTAGCCTGAAATGTTTACTGTTTCAAATTTTTTTTTAAGTTTCGTAAATAAAATATATTGTGTTTAAAGGTAAAAAAAAGCTTTTGTTTTTTAGCCAAACATTTTAAAAGAATTTATTTTAGAGCAGTAATCACAATACTATGAAACCATGATATTTTTACCCAAGGTTATCATACCATCAGAATCTTATACCGGCCCATGCCTAGCTGGCACTAGAGATTTTTGACATTTGTATCGGAATGATAAAGTTATTTACTGACCAATAATTTGTTATTGCCTGTTTTCTATGTTGTTACGCTTTGATTACTCGCATAAACATCTAAATGCTTTTTGCGCTCATTTATAAAAACTGAATATAAAAAATTGTAGTACTAACCATGTTAAATGTAATCTCAAAATGTTTTTCATTTGGTATATTGTAATGTCCATAGTAGTGAGTCCATAGTATTAGACCAATCTCAAAATACTGAAAAAGTTGTTTTTAACAAGGTTTACAAGTTCTTAAGCTCTATTCTAGGGTATGTTAAGACAATTTTCAATCTGGTTTCCGACCACATAATAGTACAGAGACTCTCTCTTAAAATAATCAACAATCAATACAAATTCAGGCAAACTAACAGTGCTGATATTGCTTGATCTTACTCCTGCATTTGATAATGTCAATCACAGCATAATACTTGATAGGCTGGAAAATTGGGTTGTACTTTCTGGAACGATCCTCAAATGGTTCAGAAGTTACCTTCACATCTGACTATGTCAGTATAGGTGACCATAGGTCGAGGTGGACACAGATGAAATATGAAGTTCAACAAGGTTCAATTCTGGCATCTCTCCTGTTCAACATTTATATGCTCCCACTGAGCCAAATAATGAGAAAGAACTAAATCTCATACCAATGCTGATGACATTGAGATCTACTAAGCCTTATTGCCTAATGAGAATTTTACCTAATTTAAAATTAAACAGCCCTATGTAAATGAACATATAATTTAAGGTCCTATGTAGTTCTATATAAATTCAACCAGGGATGATTCAACTAGGAATGATAGTAATTAAATATAAATTTAATAATTAAATTGGTTTAAGGTAATAGTTTCCATGCAATTTTTTAGTTAAGTCAGCAAATTGGGATAAGAGCGTACAGTGGGTGCACAAAGCCAAACTGAACTAGCTGTACTATATTTTTTATGCGCACAATAACGGCCAACTGCACAGAGCAAAACTTCACAGAGAATCAACCCAGATATCAACCTTGACTCATTCGTGTTGCCAGATCTTAGTAGAGGAAATAGCAAACAAGCATAAGACCATAATAAAGCTTTTAATATAACCTTAATAATATTCTCTGAGGGCGATGCGCAGTGGGTAGCGCTGTCACCTCACAGCAAGAAGGTTGCTGGTTCGAGCCTCAGCTGGGTCTGTGTGCATGTTCTCTCCGCGTTCGAGTGGGTTTCCTCCGGGTGCTCCAGTTTCCCCCACAAGTCCAAAGACATGCGCTAGAGGTGAATTGGGTAAGCTAAACTGTCCGTTGTGTATGAGTGTGAATGAGAATGTATGGGTGTTTCCAAGTGATTGGTTGCAGCTGGAAGGGCATCCACTACGTAAAACATATGCAGGATAATTTGGCGGGTCATTCCGCTGTGGCAAACCCTGATTAATAAAGGGACTAAGCCGAAAAGAACATGAATGAATTAATAAATATTCTCTGAATTTGATCCCTAAATTGCTTCTTCAATTTAGTTGAAATCACTGATTCAGAATAGATTACTGACATGACTTTTGTTTCTGGAATCAGGCCCTTAAAATATATAAAGCACATAAAGTTTTAGATTTATTGGACAATTTAGATTTAAGTAAAACTAGTAACCAGATATTATGACAAATATGCTGTTGCTCCTCTATGTACTGTCAAAAATCAAAAAGGTTCTTGAACACACTTGTCACCACCATGAACTCTTCATCATATTCTTCAAACCACTATCAAAACAAGTAAAGGGTTCATTATCCTACTAAGTGAAAAGTTGTATTTGCATTAAATTTTGTAAGTCGGAAGGAAGTTTTTCATGATTGATCTATGTGAAAGTTGTATTTGCACTTGAGTTTGTTAGTCAGAACTAAATATTTGGTATTAATTATTACAGAACAGACAATGGCACAGCACCCTCTCCACCTGCTCCTAAAGGCCTACATCCTCCCAAAATGTTTATAAAAGATTTTTACAGTCAGTTACATGAATCTAGATTGCAAATTACTCAGTCGCTTAAAAAAAGTCACCCAAAACTGCAAATTCTGTTGTCATTTACACACCCTTCACTTAGTCCAAATCTGCTTTTCTTTATTCTGTTGAACACAAAGGAAGATAAACAGAAGAACGTAGGAAAAACACAGCCATTGACTTCCATTTATATATTTTTTAATACTATGGATATTAATGGGTAATAAAAAAATAAGAAAAGAAAAGAAAAGAAAAGAAAAGAAAAAATATTAACTTTTATTCAAAGGAGTTGATGGGGTAATTGTCACAAATTTACTTACTAGCAAAGAGCATAGAATCACAAGAGACGACACTCTATTGCGATTTGTAAAACAGCCACTAAATGGCGCGGCGGACATTTTGGAATGAAAATTCCAATAGAACATCAGAATATTATAAGTCTGTAAAATAAACTATTAAAAGTGCTGATGATTGTGATAGTAAGTGTTGTATTGTCGTCTTTTAGGTTGTATCTCAGCTTTAATGCGCTTTTTAAATAAATAAATAAAAAATAAAGCAGCTGCTTGCCATCTCGACAGCAATAAGATCCAATGGACGGCCAATCGTTTTCAATCCAAAATGGCGGAATCCGGGGCTGTTGCTGGGCGCTGCTGTTGCAATGGAACGTTCTATTGAGTGTCGCCTCTTGGTCATTCTAAGCTCTTTGTTACTAGCGAACAAAGTCATTTTTAAACAAAAATATGTTTAAATATAAATAATACATTTCTTAATAAAAACATAACTTTAATTAAATTATTTTGTTTCCCTGCTACACATTACAATAATAGCTAAATACTGCATGTATATATATATTTAGAAAACTGTAGAAATGATGATTTTACCTGTGTGCTGAAAAGACTCTATCTGCCACCTGGATGCTGATGTCAGACATTTCACCCCTCTGATAAAGAGCCAAAAGATCTGACCCAAGCCCTGACGCTGGCTCGAACTGTGCTGAATCTGACAAAAAAAAAAAAAAAAGCAATACAAATAAAAATTTGCAACACAGCCAAAACATGTAGTACTAATTATGGACAAACCCATTAATCCAACTGTAATAATTGTAAAAACATTTTGTTGTTGTTGGCTTTGGTGAAACATTTTTTAATCACTTTTTTTGTTTTTTATGCAAGTGTATCAATGTAACATGACCAAATCAGTTTACATACTTCCTGCTTGCACATCTAGAGCAGTGGTTCCCAAAGTGGGGGTTGAGGGACAATAGGGGGGTGTTGCTTGGTGATTTCCAAAATTCAAATACATTATATCCTATTAGAATAACCATATTTTATCCATAAATTATATAATTAAAAAACAACATCCAAATAAAAAGTCATTATTGGATTGTGACCTTTGGGGTGTTTAGGTTAGATTAATGGCACAACAATCTGAGATTCTTTGTTCTGTTGAACACAAAAGAAGATATACTGCATGAAAAATATTTTTTCTCAGAAAACGTATTTCTAAAGTTGCTGTTGACTGCTGTTGACTCCAGGATGTTGGTAACAACCAAAGAAATCCATATATGCAAAGAAAACAAATCAAATTAGTATTAAAATGAAATGGCACATGAAAAAAGTATTGAACACATGAAGAAGAGAGGTGTAAACAGGCAGTGAAAGCCCAGACAGTGGCTGAAATCTCTCAGTAGTTATTCAGCAACTCTTTGACCTTCTGCATTGTAAATTAATATTAGCTGCCTCAGTCCAACATCCACATTATCAGGATGCTGAAGTTGAAACCAGGGTGGATATTTCAGCAAGATAAGGATCTAAAACACAGCTAAGGTCACTCTCAAATACTTTCAGAGAAAGAAAAAACTGCTCAGCTAATCACCTGACTCAAATCCAATAGAAAAAACTAAATAAAGATCAGATTTGATAGACGAGACCCACAGAACCATCAAGATTTTTATGTGAAAAACCCACACCTGAGCAATTCATGTGACTTCATTCTCCACAAGAGAGCCATCTTTAAGCTGCCATCACCAAAAAAGCCTTTTATATAAAGTATCAAATAAGTTTCATTGTTTTTATACTTAACTAATTTTTCAGATTTTTTTGTTTTGTTTTATTTTTATGTTTATATTGTTTGGGTTTTTACCAAAATCTGGTTCTATTCCATGTCAACAGCTCCTTTAGAAAAATTACTCCCAGAAAAAAACATGACATGTTCGATACTTATTTTTTCAGCTGTAGGGACAAATGTAAGAAAATAAATGAGATTTTTTTTTATGTTTACATTTACTTTTTTTCTACTCGGGATGTCAATGGCTTCTTTTTCCCAACATTCTTTAGAATATCTTGTTCTAAACAAAAGTTTAGAGTCACTTGAGTGTGAGTAATTAGGGTGTAATTAGGGCAAACCCTTGGGGTGTTTAGGTTATATTAATGTCACAGCAATAGCATCAGTTGCAGTAGATTGAATTTTAACCAGGTTAAACTTTCAGACACCTTTACAGCACTTAAATACATTAGAAATAAATACAGGCTAAATCTGAACATGAAGAATGATCTCAAAGTGGTGGTCACCAAAATGAAAGCAAGAATAGACTTGTGCTGTAAACGTTGTGCCCACCAGTCTTATTATAGGTAAGGTTGATACTAAATGAAAACAAATCAATAAAAGAATACAAAAAAAATATATATGCAAGTTAGACTGTCAAACTCATCAATATGCTCATGTTTATACACTACAAATGTACCAATTGTGCATCTATAACCACCTCTGGCATTGTTTATTTAGGGGTTGTAAGCTCAAAAGTTTGAGAACCCCTGATCTAGAGCAGTGGTTCCTAAAGTGGGTGTCATTACACCGGACTAGGGGTGCTGTGGAATCTTAGTTATTTTATGCTGTATAAATTGAAAAAAAAGCTATTGTACCATAATAACCTTTAACAGCATACATTTAAAATATTTATATATATAAACGCCAACATTTGACCATATCCAAACTAGAAAAAAAGAAAGTTAAAATATTCATTTACTGCCAATTAGGCCATTTGAGAATTGCCCCACCCACTCTTCTCTGCTGCGAGGCAGCTCCTGTCAATGAAGCAGGATCTTCCTGTTGCACTATTCTAAATCCAAATACAGGCTGTGCTCTCAAAGCAGGTACTACATGTATCTTATTAAAATGCCCACGACAAATGTCCATGCACCAATAAGTTTTATTTTTAAGTTATATAGTCAGGTTTGAACAAAGAAATAAGAAACCAAAAGTATGACTGTTCTGCTGCTCCTTATAGGCTAATGATGATGTGGAGATGATGTGATGTGAAATTCAACTAAATGCATGTCTTTCATTCAAGAAGTTTTCTGTCATTTCTTTTAGCCTTTATAAATTTGCATCCAGTGTAGGGCCTACAGCTGCACAAATATGTTAAAAAGATCAAAATCTC
Source organism: Danio tinwini (assembly GCA_903798205.1). NCBI lineage: Eukaryota > Metazoa > Chordata > Actinopteri > Cypriniformes > Danionidae > Danio > Danio tinwini. The sequence goes on along the minus strand of CAIGQZ010032465.1, from coordinate 2,481,519 downwards.
CTTTCAATCATCAACGCGATCTAAATTATGCTAAATGATTGAGATTAGCATTAGCAATCCTTTGATGATCTCATCATTGCATTCAAATAGCTTCATTCTTTAGTCCTTTCCACAAGTATTGTAATTTCTGAATTATCAAGAATCAAATAGTCACACAAGTACTGGGATAACAGTTTGGTTCTGATTAAAAGGATACCACTGTGTAAAAGCAATTTGACGCTCCAAATGAAGTTTATAGCAATTACATTGTTAAACCAATAGGTGGCGATAACAGACCATTTAAAGTGTATGTCACTGAATAATTCTTTAGAAAATATTCATCTAATAATGAAACATAAACAAGTTTTGGGTGAGTTATTGAACCATTAAATGAAAATGAGATTAAAAAATAAACATAATGATTCGTTGTTGTTTTTAAGATTATTATTTAGTTTAGTTATCATTATTATTATTAAGTGTGTGCATGTTGCGTTATCACCAGCAACTGTAACAAAGGCTGAAATCCGGCCCTGGAGAGCTAATTCATTTGCATGGGTTGTTTCCCCTCACATTGTCTGTTGTGATGCATTCATAATAAATCATTGTTACCACTTATGCATCATTTGTTGTTTGCTCGTCTGAATATAAATATATAAATATACACATGAACTTTTATATGGGCCAGGGTGGAAAAAAAGACACTACAAAAGGGCTTTCAAAAAGTTTGGGAACCACTGATTTAGAGGATGTAAGAGGTGTAAATGTGTTAATAGTTACCATTGTGAGCAGGAGTGTAACACATTGGTTCAGTCATAAACACTCAAAACTGACTATGCAGTTTTGTTAAATTCTCAAATTGCAAGACAAAAAAAAAAGAATTATAATTAAATGAGTTAACAGAGCTCCACTTTAGAACTGACTCAAATAAAGATCACCTCTGGAGCCAATCAGTAAAGATTTTAGAGAAAACAAACGTAACGTATCTGAAAATGTTGTCATACCTGAGTCAGAGTTGACCTGAGACTCGGCATCATGGCCTTTTGCTACATTGCCGTTCACTAGCTTTGAATGGCCATTGTGGATATTTAAGGCGCTATTCTCCTTCGTCAGGCACTTGTCTTCTGTGTACACTTTTCTGTTATAGAAAAAAAAGCAACATGAGCTAAATGTGTTGTTTCTATGTACTGCTTCTATGTAACATTTTGCACTGTATTACAGAATTCTGTGAATTATAAA
>CAIGQZ010032465.1:2438533-2453306 GCA_903798205.1 Danio tinwini | reverse complement strand
ATGCACCATCTTTTTAAATACCAAATATGTTATAATAAAATATTACTATTTTTATTATTTTAATGGTATTTACTGCCATCATTGCATTTAATTTGCAATGATGGCAGTGAATGATGGCAGTAAACTCATATGTGGCGGCTTCACAGGGAAAAGCAAAAATGTTTGACCAAAGAGAAAGAAGTAGAGACAATGAATGGCAGAGTAGGCCTCAAGCTTATTTCACACATGAAGCTCCAATTTATGGCTATTCCCCAAAGGGAGCACACGTGCACTTCAGGTCCCCACTGACTGTGCCCAGGTCTGCCTTGTTTTTACATGGCACACTTGTTTCTGCTCTTTTCCTCCAGGGCAAACCAGAGCCCACCACTTTTCCACAGGCAACCTGTGCCCTTGTTTCTTCACTGCAAGCATGTGTCTTGTTGGAGAAGCTTTTTTTCCCCCTTATTTAGTTTTATTTACAAAATATGAAGGCAGTTTATTTGTAGAACTGATTTAGTGGGCAAAGTCGGTTTTCCCTCAGCCTATATTGACAGACTTGAAAGACCCTTTGTGTTTTATATGAAAGCCTCTTTACGCTGTTTCACATCCATGAATATAATATTTCATCACATTTAGTGCTATAATCCTTAGACATCACCAGACGCTGGGTTTCATTCCTGGTGGTGCTCTGCCAGGCCTCTGTCTTCAGTTCTTGATTGTTCTTGGGACATATTACTTTTAGTTTTGTTTTCATCAAGGGAAATGCAAGCTCAATTGGATTCAGGTCAGGTAATTGACTTAGACATTGCACAACATTCCACTTGTTTCCCTTCAAAAACTCTTTGGTTGCTTTTGCATTATGCTTTGGGTCGTTGTCTATCTGCACTGTGAAGCACTGTCCAATAAGTTCTGAAGTATTTGGCTTAATATGAGCAGAAAATATTGCGTGAGACACTTCAGAATTCATCCTGCGGCTTTTGTCAGCAGTCACATCAAGAGAACCAGTTCCATTGACAGCCATACATGGCCATGCCATGACACTACTGCCGCCATGCTTCACTGCATATAGGATTATGAGCAGTTCCTTCTTTATACTCTTCACTTCCCATCACTCTGGTACAAGTTGATCTTGATCTCATCTGTCTATAGGATGTTATTCCAGCACTGCGAAGGCTTTTTTAAAAGTCTAATCTGGCCTTCCTTTTTTTTTGAGGCTCACCAATAGTTTACATCTTGTGGTGAACCCTCTGTATTTACTCTGGTGTAGTCTTTTCTTGATTGTTGACTCTGACACACATACACCTACCTCATGGAGAGTGTTCTTAAGCTGGCCAACTGTTGTGAAGTGGGTTTTCTTCACCAGAAAAAGAATTCTTTTGACAACCACCACAGATGTTTCCATGGTCTTCCGGGTCTTTTGGTGTTGCTGAGCTCACTGGTGCTTTTTTTTTTTTTTTAGCTTTTTTTAGAACGTTCCAAACAGTTGTTTTGGTCTGGCCTAATGTTTTTCTCTGATAGGTTTGTTTTGCTTTTTCAATGATGGCTTGCTTGACTGACAGTGACAGCTCATTTAGAGCTCATCTTGAGAGTTGACAGATTGCAAATGCAAATAGCACACTTGAAATTAACTCTGGACCTTTTATCTGCTCCTTGTAATTGGGATAATAAGGGAGTAACACACACCTGGCCATGGAACAGCTTAGAAGCCAAATGTCCAATTACTTTTGGACCCTTAACAACTGGGAGGCACATACGCAAACCGTTGTAATTTCTACACTATTAACCTGATTTGGATGTAAATACCCTCAAATTAAAGCTGACAGTCTGCAGTTGAAGCACATCTTGTTTGTTTAATTTCAAATCCATTGTTTAGGTGTATAGAGCCAAAAATGTTATAATTGTGTCAATGTCCAAATATTTATGGACCTAGCTATATATATATATATATATATATATATATATATATATACTGTATATATATTTATTGTATGCCATAATTATTGGTTGTCTATTAAATAAATCCACATTCAGTAAAATATGCACCATCTTTTTAAATACCAAATATGTTATAATAAAATATTACTGTATTTTATTTTATTTTAATGGTATTCACTGCCATCATTGCATTTATTTTACGTAATAATTTATAAAAATGATTAACAAATGAAGGACGACGCAGTGGTGCAGTAGGTAATGCTGTCACCTCACAGCAAGAAGGTTGCTGGTTCGAGCCTCGGCTGGGTCAGTTGGCGTTTCTGTGTGGAGTTTGCATGTTCTCCCTGCGTTTGCGTGGGTTTCCTCCGGGTGCTCCGGTTTCCCCCACAGTCCAAGTACAGGTGAATTGGGTAGGCTAAATTGTCTGTAGTGTATGAGTGTGAATAAGTGTGTATGGATGTTTCCAAGAGATGGGTTGCAGCTGGAAGGGCATCGGCTTCGTTAAACATGTGCTGGATAACTTGGCGGTTCATTCAGCTGTGGCGACCCCGGATTAATAAAGGGTCTAAGCGGAAAAGAAAATGAATGAATGAATGATTACCAAATGTTACAAAATGTAGATATCCAAAACACTAGAACATTATCCCAAATGCTTCAAAGAATGTTTAAATCCAGAGAAATCTATTTTTTTTGCTTCAAACTACCATGATAAAATGTTTTGAAAACTTTAGCCATGAACATGATTTCTGCAGGAGTGCCATAGGATGTAATGAAGATGACAACTCTCACGTGTCTTTAAACTTCACCTTTGTTTGTTGTGAATATTTGCCCTCTAGTGGCGAAAATTACACACTGTGCATTTAAATGTTTACAAATTCTGTATCAAGTTTTCTAAAAGCATTATTGTGACATGAAAACGGTTGATTTGGAACGTAGTGTAAGGATTTTCTATTCCACAGAAAGATCATAACGTTGTAGAATGACATCAATATCCAAACATAAAAGAAAATGCAAGTCAGAGAGTTCCTGCTATCATTTATTTGCTTATAAAAAACAAAATGGTGCAGTGCTGGTTCTACTGTTAGATGCAGTTTTTAGGAAGAGATACAAAAAAGTGTACAATATTGAAACATCACTGTTTTATCACACAGGAGGATCAAAATAATGACATTCCCAAATATTTAAGCCAAATATATATATATATATATATATATATATATATATACATACATACAAAAAAGAAGAACAATACTTTCCACTATAAGACAACACTACCTGATAGAGAAGTAGAGGGGTTTAGGACCCCTGTGTTTTGTGTTATAGAGAGTAGCAAAACTCATGATACAAATGGCTGACAATCCAGAGCTCTGTCTAAGAAAAACATGGCACATTTTTTATGTTGCAAAATGGTATGTCGAAAGGCACCACACAATACAATTTACAGATATTTTGCAACACACTTTTAAACACTGTCACCAAGAAACCTTAAGGCGAATGTCATGTGCAAACTTGAGAAAAAAAAACTGATTAAACACACTACTCTCTATTCAACCCCTCCAATTAAAATGTGCTTTTGTTCTTTTCCTCTTCACCAAAGGTTGAATCATCTCTATATATAAGATGTATCAAATTTAAAATGATGATTGCATTAAACATTACATTGGTTTGTGTTCACAGGCATTTCTCTGGTCCACTCTGTAGACAAGCTCTAGAGGGAGAAGCACCCCATTATAAGTTTCTGTAGTTTTTCCGGCCTTCTCCCTCCTTGATGAAAGTCCATATAAGTTTATTTACGATGTCGGGCTGGTCTTGCTGAAGCCAATGACTGGCTCCAGAGATGATGTTGAGGCGGAAGAGGTTTCTGATGTACAGACGACAGGCTTCAGCCATGTCCTGCTCCAGGAAGGCATCTCTTTCTCCCCATAACAGCAATACTGGAGACTTCACTTCACTGTGACTCAGTGGTAGGACACTGCAGAATATAAATAAACAAATCACAGGCTCATATGTGCATCAGCCGACATTTTTGTGTAACTGCAAAAACATATACTGTACTTCAGCATACGTATGAATGCGGTTCTCTGCGTGACAGTATGATGCCAACAACTTTTGTTCCTTTTCACACTAATGATATCAGGCACAGACTAGGGAAACTAAAAATGAAGCAAGGTACCAAAACACAGGTGATGTTCCATGAACACTTTACCAAATTAATACCACAAAACATAACATATATCTTTTTTTTTGATGAACCTCCCTCCCTGCTGGACTCATTTAATGACCTAATGGTCACCATTATAAAATAATTTATAATTCTGTTTGTGAGCAGCATGGTGGCGCAGTGGGTAGCACAATCGCCTCACAGCAAGGTCGCTGGTTTGGTCAGTTGGCATTTCTGTGTGGAGTTGCTTCGGGTGCTCTAGTTTCACCCACAAGTCCAAAAACATGTGCTATAGGTTAATTGGGTAAGCTAAATTGTCCATAGTGTATGTGTGTGAATAAGTGTGTATGGATGTTTCCCAGTGATGGGTTGCAGCTGGAAAGGCATCCACTGTGTAAAACATATGCTGGATAAGTTGGCGGTTCATTCTGCTGTGGCAACCCCAGATTAATATAGGGATAAGCCGATCAATACCGATGATCTTGCCTGCCATCTTCACAAGGCTACTCAACCTGTTCTTATCTGACAGTCTCAGATTACTGCATCCAAGCTACAATGCAGAAAGATAAAACAGATTCAATTAATTGTTCATAAAACAGTGTCATCACAGAGGTACAAACCCTTAAAGATCTAAGTTTCCTCAGAGTCTTTGTTGAACTTTTTTTATGGACAGCCTGGGTGTTAGGTTGGAATGTCAATATGTTGTCGAGATTTATGTGTGTCAACAATTTCTCAATGTCCAAGCCTTTAATAGTTGTTATGCTGGGGGTAGGAGAAGCCTTCCTGTAATCTATCACCATGTCTTTTGTTATATTTACATTCATTCATTCATTCATTTTCTTTTTGGCTTAGTGCCTTTATTCATCAGGGGTCGCCACAGCGGAATGAACCGCCAACTAATCCAGCATATGTTTAACGCAGCGGATGCTCTTCCAGCTGCAACCCATCACTGGGAACCACCCATAGTCTCTCATTCACAGTTATACACTATGGACAATTTAGCCTACCCAATTCACCTGTAGCGCATGTCTTTAAACTGTGGGGGAAACCAGAATACACGGAGGAAACCCACATGAACACAGGGAGAACATGCAAACTCCATACACAAATGCCAATTCACCCAGCTGAGACTCAAACCAGCGACCTTCTTGCTGTGAGGCGATCGTGCTCGTGATTCACACACACACACACACACACACACACTACACTCTCCGAAATAAAGGTACACTAGTGGCTCGTTTCCACTGAGTGGTACAGTACGGTACGGTTCGGGTCGGTACGGGTCACCTCTATCAAGCTTGCGTTTCCATTACAAAGGGTACCCTTTTGGTGGATGTGGTGTACTACAGAGAGTTTCAGTCGACGTCATTCTCGCTCGAATAAATGTCTACAGTAAAGCTGTACAGGTCGTTCACATTATATGAGAAGCTCTTCTAACAAAACAGATGCTTTAAACATATTAATACTTGTTTATAAATGTTTATTACTAACATTTCTATGAACATGATTTGATTATAACTGCAGATCAATGACAGTGTGACAGCCTACTGTAACGCCTGCAATTATATAAAATAAATAAATAAATGCAACATATATGAACACATACAGACCCTTACAGTCTCCGATATGTTACCAATTACAGATAAACGACACACAGCATACATTAAGTCCTTATTTGAGTTCGGCAATCCTTGTAATCCTGTCGGGCTTCTCCTTTTTTTCTGCGCTTCACTCTCGCGTTTGTCCTTTTCTTTCTGAATGGATCAGATCTCGAAGACGCTTCATTAATCACACACACACGTTATTATTATCAGCTCAAGAAGTTTGTTATATCAAATCTAGACGCAACACAGGCTCCCTGGAGAAAGCGAAAAACCGCTCGCACTTTTAGACGGCCTCATAAAACAACAACAGGACACGGCAGATTCTTGGCTTTGTGGTTGTTCATCAAGACAACGACAAGGTTTGTTTTGAGCCCGGGTCATCCATGTAGCGTTATTATATGCATATAGTTGTCTCGGCTGTACATTTAAAAACATGGCGGCTCCATTGTTTTGATTCTGGCTAGCTCCACGAGATCGTGACGTATCTCTGTAAACCAATCAGCGTTCAGCTGCTCGTGTAGCTCCACCTTTGGGTACCCTTTCTCATCTTTGGTACCCTTGCGAAAGGGTGCCGAAAAAGTAGTACGGTACGGATCGGTTCGGTACGCTTTTGACAGTGGAAACAGTGGAAACGGGCCTTAGCTGTCACTGGGGTGGTACCTTTTGAAAAGGTACACATTTGTACTTGAAGGGTTCATATTGGTACCTTAAAAGTATCTATTACTACCCTAAAATTTTAAGAGGAACACTTAGATACTAATATGTACCCTTGAGGTATTCTTATGGACCTTTTAGGTACAAATTTGTACCTTTTCAAAAGGTACCACCCCAGTGACAGCTTGCATACCTTTTTTTCTGAGAGCGTATGGACAATTTAGCTCACTCAATTCACCTATTTACCTTATTCTCCGCGTATGAGCAGGCGCAGCCATTTGAATGTTTTTGGCTCGAGACTTCCGGTCTCATTAGCTTCCATTCATTTTTAGACATTAAAAAAACCGTGTTTTGCTGCTTGATGTTGCAAACTGATATTTTCTTAGTATATTATTCTATTTTGTCTGTATAGTCATGCAAATACTTGTTTGTACAGCTGTTCTGTCATTTTTCCCATAGTCATTTCTCTCATAGGCAACTTAATCAGAAGTTCTGAAACAAATTGCAAAAATAAGCGTACTTCCGCATTGAAGAATAAGGTCGATATCACATGTCTTTGGACTGTGGGGGAAACTTACACGAACACGGGGAGAACATGCAAACTCCACACAGAAATGTCAACTGACCCAGCCGAGACTCAAAACAGCGACCTTCTTTCTGTGAGGTGATCCTGTGCCACTGTGATGCCCGCCATAATGATATGGATGAAAAAAAACTATATTGTTGGGATCACTTTCAGAATGATTATTCTCCAACTAATAAACAATAAAACACCAAATTTAAAGGGATCATGCAATTTAAAGCTACAAATGGTATTGTAGAAAAGCTCTGCTTATGTTAAGTGCAATTTTCAAAGATTATTTAAAGACAATTTTGAAAACAATCGGTTATACCATCTGAGTGGTGGCTGCTAGCCACAATCGTGCTACCCACTATGCCACCTTGATGCATTATTTACATTCAACTGGAGAGAAAATCTATCACACCAGGAAGTAAATTCTTCCACAACAGGACCATGCCCCAAATCTTGATCGTGGAGGAGACTCACAATCACTGAATCATCAGCATATTGTATGATATGACAGTTCCCATACATACTCCAACAATCATTAGTTTACATGATGAACAGAAGAGGTGAGAGGCAACAATCTTGAGGGAACCCAGTGGAGCAATACTGAAAGTCAGAAAGAGCACCACTGCCTCTGACACACTGCAGACGTCCTACTAAAAAATCCAGAATTCATCCACTAATAGTAAGATCCCAGTTAAAAAGAGAAATTAGTTTCTCAACCAACAAATGTGGCTTCATAGTATTAAAAGCAGAAGAGAAATCAGTAAACAACAATCTGGCATGGGTCTTAGGCTTTTCCAGGTGATTAAACAGGTAATTCAACAGTGTAAGATTAGCATTTTCAACTTCTAAAACTTCTGCACTCTGTCTAAAAGCAAAGTGCAATGGATTAAATTTATCCTTTGACTGCAATAAAATCTCATCTTTAATAATTTTCTCAAAACGCTTCATAACTAATGAAGTAAGGGCAACAGGCTTGAAATATTTTAGCTCTCAAGAATTAAATTGAATTTAAATTTATTTATTGAATGGGATAGCCCCTTAAGATGAATCATCTCATTTTCGAGGGGGTCCCTAAAGAACTTCTTTTTGCCTATTATAATACTTCCTTTTACTCTTTTCAGAGTCACACATTTAAATTCAATGACTGAAAATAACAATTTATTAAAATAATTATGAATATGCTGAAAACACTGGGGGAAAACTGGTGTAAATGACGTACACTGAAGCCATCCATATTTTGTATCCATAACTTTACAATCTTTAACCACAAGTTGTTGTTTTTTTGCAGCCATTTTGCCAGTGCCTTAGCTTGTAGGAGCTTTATATATTGTATTGTTAAACCAAATAAGATGACGATTATTGTGTGACGATTATTATTTGATGATTAATATTCAGGATAATGATCCATTTCAGCACGTTTTAATTGGACAACACCTCCTAAGATCATATCTCTTCAGAAGACTTCTATTAAACTAATAATTCTACCTATGATTGTCTCGAAGCATTAGTCTTTTAGTGAATGGAGAAAAATCTTTTAGGTTTCATTAAAAAAAAAATTCTAAATATGCATGAAAATCTCAAAAGCTTGAAATTCCAAATTTCATTTTCAATGTAAAAAAAATAAAAGTTGTATAATACATTCAAACTTTACATAATATCTAAAAATGGTAGGGTTATACTTTATGCTGCCATAAAAAAATAATTAGCAGTTTTCTGACAGCCCTATAAACCCACCACGAACAAAATACACTTTTCAAATCTAGTTAAATAGAGGTTAGAACATGTATAAGATACACCACTTTCTGATATGGACTTCTGTATTAACAGTTTCTGTAGAAAATGTTATGTCAGCGCCCTCCTACACACACCCACCTGCCCACCTACTCTCTCTCTCTCTCTCTCTCTCTCACACACACACACAAACACAGCCAGCTTAGCTCTGTCCTGAGACATAATCAAAGTGTGCTTCAGGAGCAGATGGAGGACTCAGTCATGCATGCACATCTCACATGCTGCAACCACATGCACCCCGCAAGCAAATTAAAGTCTACATTAAAGGCTATTAGGATCCACAATCGTTTGGCATGTATTAAAAATAAACTAAAACATCCATTTGTTTATTAACCACAGAAATACATCCGACAGAGCCTCTGATGCTGATTTGAACTCAATGAATATCATTACTGCATGATAGTGAGTTAAAGGCTGTTCATGCACAGTTCAGGGAGCATGAAATCAATCTCTCTGCCTCTTGACAGGGACATATGCACTTACAAAATTACTTCCCATCCTATCTATATAAGTCATGAAGGTATTGATTTACGTCTATGAATATTTTTATATATAATATTTTAAATTTTTTATATTATTTATTTTTGATTTATTTATTCATTCAAATTTAATTCTTAATTTAACCCTCAAATTCAAGGACTTAAAGAGTAGAAATATAAAAAGATGTGTCAGCCTGCCACAAATTAAGACGGTCAGCCGGTAGACAAAACTAAAGCAAAATAATTTATGTGTTATACTTTTGTACAAAGTTATTTATTTTTTTAAAACATCTTTTTTATTATTAATTTTATTTACTTTTTTATTTTGCATGAAAAAAAATACATGTTCCTGTTTATTTAAGTGAAGTTTATTTATAAACTAATTTCGAGAGGATCACGTGATTATGATTGAACACGGCTGGTCATGCATTAACCATGTATGACCAACCAATCAGACGATTTCTAACCCACTATAAAGAGCCAGGGTTTCTTACTACAGTCATCTTCGTTTGAAGAATCCCCCTTCCACCCCTACTTATCCTCTTTTCCTTTCATAGGGCGGCACGGTGGCCCAGTGACTAGCACTACGGCCTCACAGCAAGAACGTCACCGGTTCAAGTCCTTTAACAGACTGGCTGTCGTTTCTGTGTGAAGTTAGCATGTTCTTCCCGTGCTTGAGTGGGTTTCCCCAGGGTTCTCTGGTTTCCTCCCACGTTCCAAAAACATGCACTACAAGTTAATTAAACAAATTTAAATTTACCACTAGTCACACTTTTATCCATCAGCATATCTCTCCATAGCAATTATTTTCTTCATCAACTCTTACAAAAGGGGGGAGTTCTCGAGATCTACCCGAGCTCAAAGCTCCCCACTTGCCCTGCAAACGGGAGGGAGCCCAGGGCTCAAGGACCTTTTGAGCTCAGGGCTCTCTCCCGGGACAGCATGCCAAACTTGCTTATAATCAATCATCAGCTAAGTGTGAACTCTTGAAAGGGCTTTAAAAAAAAAAAAAAGATTACAGCCTTTAGAATATTAGAATTTCTGCTTTAAACAATATGTAGCTGTTTTTGTTGCCCGTGTCTTTAATGCTAATTCTCCCCACCCACCGTTCCCACGTGCCTTTCAGAGGATGTCTCCGGCTGCGTGCGTCAGATAAACAGCACAGTGACAGACATGAAGCAAGCAGATTTTATGTAACGTTTGTGAGAAATACTACAGTAAGAACCTTCCCAATTATTATTTGATGTATTTGTTGTGGAGTTAATGAGACGATGAATCACAAACAATGTCATTACAAAGTTAACACAAATAGACACACACACACACACAGCGCACGCATTTACCGTTGCACTGTTTTTGCATGGCAAATGTGACAGGATACACATTAATATACAATGCTCTACGGATATGTTATGTTAATGTTAAAAATAAACCCGATTTAACATCCACAAACTGGGATTGATAATTGTACTGACATGTGGCTGTGATGACAAAGATGGTAAAATGGCTGTAATTCATTACAAACATGCACTGTTTAAAAACCCACATGGAAAGAAACTACTGTTTATGAGGATATATGTGCATATATGAAACCTATATGCAGTATATATGCACATATATGATAATATATACGCTGCATATATGTGTATATATGCCACATATAGGCAAAATTGAGGTGCATATACTGTATGTGCATATACAGGCCATATAGGTCTCCTGTATTGCTTTTTTATATCCACATATAAGCCCTATATGTGCATACAAGATGTCTCCTATAGCTCATATCTCATTTTGGCAACTGTAATACATGATGCCTAGCTCATATTTTCTATTATCAAGGCAATAACTATAGGAACAAAAAAAAGAGAGGATAATCACTCGCGCCAACAGCTGATGTGATGCGCGCGACTGTTTAAAACACGTGCACGCTCCCGTTTCCTTGCTTGAAACAACCGTGCCTGGAAACGCAACTGGTGTAATCGGTTGTCTTTCAAATAGACTAGACAAAAAGTTGTTCATGTACCCACAGCCCTGCTGGTTTCAAGAGCTTCAGATTGGTCTTTTTGTAAATAGAACCGGTTGCTTTCGCTTTAACCATTATTTAAACAGGATATTAACTTCACATTTATGTGTAGTTAACTGGTGTTAACTTTTTTTTTTTTTTAATAAAATGTAAAGTATACAGCTATATTATGCAATTATAAATGCTTGTTTTGACCCTATTTAAAATTTGTGGCTAAGAAATAATTATTTATTTATTTTAGTGTGGTTAGAGATAAATTTGGTAAATACTTTGAGCTCTGAAAAGTCATGTGAAATATACATTAAACATTAAAAACATTATGAAACCATGACCCATGTGCTCATGCTCACTGAGTAAGCTCATACACAAAAGCTAAAATTAATTAGGAGGCATGTGGACATTCCACAAAATCTAAATCATGTAATTTTAGCATGTCAAAGTCAAATTTATGCATATTAAAATATATTTTCCCAACAACAAAATTTTGACCACCTGTGTATACATCTGAAAGCGAACAAGCTCAAAAACATTTCACACCATATTCACACTTTATTCACACCATATTACACTCACTATTTAGCTTTTTCCACTTGTGATTAGAGTGACAAAAACACATCTTAATTTCAAGTGTGAACAGAGTCAGAGAACGCAAAATCCCTGAATGAGCCATTCCAGATTCTATACAAAAAAAAACAACATAAATTATATATTGTATATTTATATAATGTATATGTTTTTACCTTGGATCCTACAACACATTATAGATCTAAATGTATTGTAGGAGACGACCAAAACAAAATTAGGTACACACTTGCGGGCACCATTTTTTGTAACAGCAACTGAGCAGCATTTTTTTTTCTTGTCAACACACCAACAAATCATAAAACACACAGTTTGGTAATAATATTTTTTAAGTAAGACGCTCTTAATACCTGAAGACATTTCTGAAGTAGTTAAGGGCCCCAGTGAGGGCTCCTGGCTGTGAGAGGGCATACAGGTATGCTTCAAGGTCTTCTGTGGTGAGCCAGCGACCCTTACAACTGATGCCTGTGCTGCGGCTGGTAAATAGACTCTTCAGTGCCTGTGAAAACACATTAGTGAGCGATGAGAAAGCTGAATGAGCTGAGTCAGAGTATACATATACATTTATTCATTTAACAGACGCTTTTATCCAAAGCAATTACAAATGAGGTTAAAAGAATCACTAGAGAGCAGTGACATATAGAAGCCATTTCAAGTTAGTTCAGCAGGTTTTATTTATTATTATTTTAATTGATTGAGTCCTTAACCGAATGTTTGCAGGAAATATTCTGATGCACAAAGAGAGAGAAAGAGGAAAGAGTGTGTTTCCTACATGTGGTTTCTACCAGAGGCTGATGTCAAGTCCACCAGCATGAAGCACACTCCAAATTGCACAATGTTTTCTTAGAAATCTGGAGTGTTCGTAAGGTGTCTGGTGCATACTGAGAGGAAAAGATGTGTATCTTACAGGTGGTTTGTCAAGCCTTCACTGTAAAAAAAAAAAATCATAATTTTACCGTTTATTTCCGGAAAAAAACTGAAATAACTGGCGTTAAATTACAGAAATTTACTGTAAAATAACAGAGGTTAAATTACAGAAATTTACCAGAAATTAAAATTTAAGTAAATTCCTGTAATTTAATGTCTGTTTTTTACAGTAAATTTCTGTAATTTAATGTCTGTTATTTTACAGTAAATTTCTGTAATTTAATGTCTTATTTTACAGTAAATTTCTTTGATTAATGGCCGTTATTTTACGTGTTTTTAAAATAAACTGTAAAATTATGGATTTTTTTAACAGTGTACTCAATTACTCTTGAAGCATGCTCAGAATTGCACATTTCCGAGAAATATTAATTGTTTATAAGTGTCCAGTGCAAATACATTAGGCGGTATTATTGTTTTTGTAATTGACAACTAAATGCAGTATATTATTGATGAAATGATTATTAGGTGTTCTTGGAGGCTTTCGAAATGGATAAAAATAGGAATTTAGTTATATGATCTAATCAGCAAAGTAATCTTCTAAGCACAAAATTTTCCCCAAGGCTCATTTTCCTGATTGCATTCGCATTAGAAATTAAAACAATTGAAAAATGACAAAAACCTAAATCTTTTATGTGCAGCAGTCAACATGATTCAGGATGCCATGATTAAAACTGTGTTTTTGATTTAGATCGTTGGTTTTATGATAACAGAATATATAATTTATGTGATTAAAAGAGCCAACCAGTTTTAAAAACAATAAGAGATGCAATCTACAACAATACTTTTGCTTTGTATATGTTTATGACATGTAGCTTTTTATTATACTGTGCAAGTGTTTCGTAAGGCATGGGTACAATCAGTCAGCCCCAATTGTAGCTCTTACTGTGTTGGGTTAGACTTAAGGGTCATTTACACAAAGGAAAATAAATATAGATGACAATAATTGTATTTGTGTCTGCACCAGAAAACAATAACAATGAATTTCCCTTTTAGTTTTTGTTTTTATTTCGCATTAACCCCTTGAAACCAGCATGTGTCCTCAGTGTGCTACGTTTCTAACAATTTTGACCAGTGAATCCAGCTTGTGTAATCTATCTAATCAAACAGGGAAGTCTGTGTGGAATGAAAAAGCAACACAAACTATTTTTCCACAGCATTTTAACAGAAGGCAAAGCACAGATACCAAAACAATACAAGATACTTGAGGTACTTTTATTTGTATACTCCAATTTCCTAGCCTGGTTTGTATACATATCATCCATGTAAATTTTAATACAATTGTTGATACTCAAAGCAATCACACATCAATATAGCATAATTTTTGTGACTGAACAATAATTACTATTTTTATGTTTACTGTTAGGAGTAAGTTTAGGGTAGGGGTAGATGTTAATAAAACACAATTAAATGGGCAATTTAATAAACAATATAAATAATTCATTAACTATCCCTTCTAGCAACAATCACTCAGATGGTATAACCGATTGTTTTCAACATTGTCTTCAAATAATCTTTGAAAATTGCACTTAACATAAAGCAGAGCTTTTCTACAATACCATTTGTAGCTTTTAATTGCATGATCCCTTTAAATGTAGTGTTTTATTGTTTATTAGTTGGAAAATAATCATTCTGTAAGTGATCCCAACAATATAATTTTTCTTCATCTATATCGTTATGGCGGGCATCACGGTGGCGCAGTGGGTAGCACACAGTCCAAAGACATGCAGTATAGGTGAATTGGGTAGGCTAAATTGTCCATAGTGTATAAGTGTGAATGAGAGACTATGGGTAGTTCCCAGTGATAGGTTGCAGCTGGATGAGCATCCACTGCGTCAAACATATGCTGGATAAGTTGGCGGTTCATTCCACTGTGGTGACCCCTAATGAATAAAGGGACTAAGCTAAAAAGAAAATAAATAAATGAATGAAAGAATATTGTTATGGTTGTTGTCTGAAGGCTGCTGTTGTTTTACATTTAAAACAGATTTTAGGTTGATGACTTTATCGTTATCTTTATAATTCATCACCTTAGAATTAAGTCTGATTGAGTTATTGACATATTCT
>CAIGQZ010032465.1:2400771-2425402 GCA_903798205.1 Danio tinwini | reverse complement strand
ATGAGCTAATAGGATAAACAGGCACAAGGCCCTGCACAGGAATATCCCTTACAGTCCTGACAACAGCTAGCGCAAGACGACCAGCTACGCAATATTCATACAGCAGAGTCTATGGAATGTGTCAAAGATTGTGATTGCAATAACAATAATCAAGAGAATTAAACATTCTTCAGTATAAAACAAATGCAGAATAACAAAAGTTAAGGAACACAAAAAGGGTTGTGAAACATCAGACGTGTTTCTCATTCTCAACTGCTTCCGTTTCTCACAATCGGCAGCATTTCAGTGCAGGCATTTTTTTCAAAATAACACAAACTCAAGAATACACACTCAACACTGTTAATGATGCAGATATTGGTCTTACAACATCGTACACAGTCCACTACTGTTTTCATATTTTTTTTTTACAAGAGCTATTTTTGTACAAATGTAAAGTGATGCAGCTGTATTGCAGTATTTTCACCCGTTTCAGTCACCAGGACTCGTGGAGCAAGTAAGGAAAGGGAAAAGAGAGCGTACACTGTTCACTGAACAGCAGCACAATACCAACAAGCATTTTCCTTTCTTAAATTTGTTCATAACTTAGTCCAAGTTCTTCTCAAAGGTCGCCATTATGTCCCTTTGCATGGTCATGTCAATGACTCCTGACATCTACAAAAAGCACAATTAAAAAGAAAAGAATTTCTCATTAACAAACAACAATTGCATTGCAATACTTGCGTGTTTTTTTTTATTATTAGCGTGAAGTTAACATTTGCACATTCGAAAATTGCACATGTTCATTGCACTGATTCATTTATTTGAACTGTACATACACATGTGCACTTGTAATTATGTACACACCCACTGTACATATACATTTGTAATTATGGTTTATCTATCTGCACACTTATGATCATTAATAGCAAGCTGTACATATATCCATCTATTGTAAATCTCTGTTCATAGCTATTACAACCTGTATATAATGTTCATAGTACATCTGTTTGTAAATATCACCATAGTTTTTCTATAACTGCACTTTATAACTTATACCTGTATCCTGCACTTGCTGCTATTGCACTCCTGGTTAGACCTAAACTGCATTTCGTTTCCTTGTACTTGTACATGTGTGATGACAATAAAGTTGAATCTAATCTAATCTTAACAGAATAAAGTTTATAAAAAAAATACAATAACACTATTTACAGTAGTAACAGAACACACATTGTTACTGTATTTTATAAGTCATAATAGCTGCAACAAAACCATTATAACATTATCAATAATACATTTGAATATACAGTCAAGCCTGAAATTATTCACACCTTGGAAAATTCTTATTTAACTACTTTTCTTCAACCCAGCAAGTTTTTGCTTTTTGACCGGAAAGGACACAAGCTTCTTATATATATATGGTTTTATTTACATTTGTAAAAAAAAAAAGGAGCGTGTGCAAATTTATTTGTACTCTTTGCAAACTATCACAGTCTATGGGAAAACCCAAAGTGCTATAACAGTGCAAATAGTTCAAGCTGTTCTAAGGAATCCTAATTACCCTGATTCACTGGGAACAGCTGTTTAAGTCAACTCAACAGGTGAAAAACAGAAGCTCTTAGTTGTTGGTTTGTAGACAGTCCTGGCTAAGACAATGCAGCTCAGTGAAGCTGCTCACAAGTCAACAAAAGGACTAGAAGGCCATACCTAAATGTTTTGAAGTTTCAGTGGCTACAGTGCAATAATAATACTTTTTAGTGCAAAGTATTATATAAAAAAAAAAAAACAACAAAAAAAAGATTTTATTATGCACTGTAACAAAAGCTCAGCGGACATGGTCGGGAGCCAAAAGTGACACCTGTGCTTGCCAGAAGGACAGTAAGAGAGGTAGAGAGAAAAAAAAAAAAAAAAAAAAAAGAAAATCACCACCATGGTCTATCCTGATGAATCTGGGCTCTGCTGGTGGCAACGTCTCAAGAAAGACAGTCTAACGGACACTGCACACCACTGGGTTCCACAGACACAGACGAAGGAGGACACCACTTCTCCAGACAAGGCTGGCAAAAGCCAATCTGTACAAAGACGATGACTTCTGGTCTTCTGGTTTAAGGTCAGATAAAACTATTTAATTTTCGGCCTCAATGATGTAACCTTCATTTGGCATAAAAAAGGAAAAGCCTTTAACCCTAAGAACACCATCCACACTGTCAAACATTAGGTTTCCTAATATTCAGCCAGTGAACGAGGGAACCAAACCACAGTAAATGGCACCATGAAAACCAAGTAATAGGTCAAAATTCTCAAAAACGACAACATCAGACAGTCTGCAGCGAAGCTTGGCCATGGGCACCAGTGGACAACCCAAAACACAGCAAAAAAGTGGTTAAGAAATGGTTAGCAGACAAAAAAAAAAAAAAAAAAAAGTTACATTTTGAAGTGGCCCAGCCAGAGTCCTGACTTGCATCCAATTGAGAATCTGTAGAGGGTGCTAAAGGTCAGGGTGATGGCAAGAAGACCCTCCAACTTGAAAGAGTTAGAGCTCATCGCAAAGGAGGAATGGGCAAAAATACAAAAGGAAACATTCAAAAAGCTGGTCAGCAATTATAGGAAGCTTTTGATTGCTGTAATAGCCAATAAAGGTTTTCTGTTGATTTTTGAGAAGAGTGTGAATCATTTTGGACATGACACATTTTGTTCAAATATAAATATAAATAAAAAATGAAAAATATGTATTATTTCCACAATGATGCCTCAGGTACACAGTCTTACTATCTTTTGGGAGAAGCCGGTGTCAAAAAAACTAGCTGGTTGAATAAAAGTCAGAATTTGTATGAATAATCTTGGGCTTGACTGTATACTTTTGAAGTTTATTGAATAATTGTATTTTTATAAACAATTCTTTAAAAACCCTTCTATTTTCTAAATTGTATGGATATAATTTAATTGGTTCTCTAAATGCCTAAATGTATGAAATACTTACAGCCTCTCTCCTGCGGCGCTCTTGTTCTCTCTTGCGCGCCATCTCTCGTTCTCGGTCAACAGAGTTCTGCAGAACACAACTGGGCTCAGGGGCTTTGGGGGTGTCCAAGATGGCTGCCATCAGAGGCAGCTCTGCTGACTCCACTTCTGGCTTTGAAGGCTGGCACTCCAGCTTAGTCTTCTGGGGCTGCTGCGTCAAACTAAAAAATCATTAAAAGGCCAAACTGTCAGCTAGTTCAGTGAGAACAGTTCTATTTGAAAACTAAGCATACTGGCCATGGGATCAGAATTTAAATAAGTGAAATTAAATGAGACTTATATTGCATATCTGACAAACTGGCCAATGTTTTGAAAGTGAGCCACGGGAGGCTGTGGTCAGCTGGAATCAAGTGTCCAGTCATGCAGAAATTGAAACTACTCCAAAAATGAAACTTGCATAACACAAGTACACACAGTGTGGCCTTAAAAAGAAGATTCCCCTTATATTACCAGCTTTTGTCTGTGCTGCTCTTCTCTCGACCAGCCTCCAACTGCAGCTTTCGAGCTCGCTCTCGTTCCTCTTTCTCCATGGCAACTTTGCGAAACTGCTGGAAACTTTCCTTTGATGATTTGATGGTGCAAGGAGTTTGAGTAGCCAGCTTACCAAGGCTCGTCCAGGAGTCAGCATGCTTTAAAACAATATCCTTAAATACACATGAACAGGAGAACACTGAAGACTGAGCTCACGTTTCATATTACTTTACTAGTGTAAAATATCTACCTTTTTAGGCAGGTTGGATTTGGCATCTTGAATAGACTTGCATAGCTCGCTGTCTTCATGTTTAGCTCCTAGAAAATGTGCAGAAAAAAAATAATTTCAAGTAACCACTGGGAAAAAAAGGGAAAAGACTCTAATAGAACCCGACGGGAGAAATGCTGACCATGTATATTGTGCAGATAAACGGAGGACTCTTCTGGTGTCTCTGGGCAGTCCTGCTCATTCCTCATACTGGCTAATGGACTCTCATGCAGGGGTGACAACAACCTACACTGCTGCAGAGAGAGTGAGAGTACAAGTTATTTCTGTTTGAGCATTTGAGCCAAGGTGTTTATATATTACACACAAACACAAGTAGCTATTAACAGATATATAACAGATTTCCAATCTGGCACTCAAGGTCCACTTTGCTTTAGTATTTTGCACTAATCCAGATTAAATACACTAATCTGTAGCTTTGTTACCCAAAAGACCTTGATTAACTAAGGGTGCTTTCACACTTGGTTTGAATGCCTGGTTCAAACCCAAGTTCGAATGTCCCCCTATGCTGTGGTGTTTACACCGTTTTTTTCCCTTCTGAACCTTGGTACACTTGCTTCATCAAGCTGCTGTTTTGAGTACAGCTGTTGCTAGGTGACAGCCACAAAAGCAAACCGCCAAAATGGAGACGTCCACATGTCATGGTCATTCTGCTTTTACTGCATCTTTTGCTTTTGTTACCAAAACACAGAGAGCCACTTGCATCTATCTATCTGCTGCAAAAAAAACATTCTGAGCATCATGCGAGGTCTGCAGAAGTTGTTTTTGGTGGAGACAAGCAGACAACACCACTGTTTGCACTGGGTCAGTTCCGCTTGTCACCAAGGTAGGTGATACACAGACATTGTACGATTGACACACACGATTGAAGGTTATAAAAACTAAAAAGTTTGTTCTACGGTTGGCATTTCACTTCCGTTATTTGGTACGATTACATTCATATAAGTGAACCGTACCAGAGTTTGCACGAACTGTACCCCAGATCATCTCTTTTAGGTGGACTCGGGTACGGTTCACGGGTGCGCACCCGAGTATAGAGGACAACATCCACACTAGCTAAACATATCGTACTCTGACGTCAAAGGAACCCGGGTGTGGACCAAAAGTGCTAGTGTTGAAGCACCCCAATTCAGTTGTTTCAAGTAAGAAAGTGGACAATGAGGGTTAGAATTGAAAAGCCCAGTTCTAGATGCTTTTTTTTTTTAAATGGGTCATGAACTAGGTTATTATTTTGTTCTGTTGTCTGAGGTTCACTTATGGTTTTAATGTGATTTATACAATACAAAAACATCACAATGTCTTAGTAATTAGCCATTTTCTACCTGCAGATTTTTCCAAATATGTTGTGAATATTATCAAGCTACAATAATACTTTTGTGCACATATAAAACAAACTAAATATGAAAAACTTTTATTTTTAATTACAACTTTATTTTCACCTCATCGTCAGTATATTATGCGTGTAGTGTTTAAGCATAGTCAAGTTACCTACATCTCTAGATGCCTAACAAGCATCTTCCTCTGTTTGAAACAAAGCACAGACACATCCTAGGTAATATTTCAGAGGCGCAACCAATTACAACATGTGAACACGTGCCTTATACAGAAACAAAGGAGAAGAATCTGTTGAAAATGTTTTGTACACACAAAAGTAAAGTAAAGAATTACCCCTTGTGCAAAGTGTTCGAGCTGCAGAGGGTAAGGGCAGGACAGTAAATTTAACATAGTTCTCTCTTCCGGCTGCTGTTATCAGTCTCAAACAAATTTTTTTTTTTTTACTTTTTCTGAAAGTTTTAAGTGATAACACCATCATGAAGTTTTTCTTTTCTTTTTTCAGAAAATAGGATTGTAAAAATATTATTTGTTGAACTCTACTATTCACAGCGCTCTACGTTTACCCATCCATGATGACTTCTGCTACTCAAAAACTCAGAAATGTGAAAAGGGTCCATAGAGAAAACATTTTAATTGGTGCTTGTGTATGAATACCTACAGCACCTAAAAAGGTTAATTCTTTCAGGTCTATGCCATTGATTTTAGGCCCAGGACACACCAAGCCGACACCAAAGGACTAGTGCAGACAAAAACCAACTGTGTTTTTCCACACCCAAAGAGGACAGTAATCAGCTTTATCATTTTACAAAGAGAAACCAAAACTTGCCGCACACTCATAGAAACTATAAAGCAGAGTTTAATAATTTTCACAGTACTTGTTACTCACCATGGTGGGATTTGCTTGTGCAAATATCCCTGATGATCTAATAATTTATTTTGTTTGCAAATATTTAAGAAATAAAGAAAAATTACAGCTGGCTTCTGTTTGTTCCCTCCTGACAAATAATTTGCTTTGTTACAAATTTCACTTTATATGTGTGTTCAACTGTACAAATGAGTTTCTTCTTATATGAAGAAAAACAAGTTGAGCAGAATTACCTCAAATTGGGAACTGGAGGTAGACTGGGATCCTGTGGCAGGCATGGCTACAGATGGTGAGGTCAAAGGTGACAGAAGTGGTGGGATGCCTGCAATGTTGAGGAGCAGAAAGAGTAAGAGAAAAAGAATGATATCCTGCTTGACATGTACATCAAAGCTATTAGTGAAAAACACAATGACATGCAGCTGGGGGAGAAAACAAGCCAACTAAAAAAAAACAACAATAAACCACGAGTTTAAGGCTGAATTATACTTCTGCGCCGAGAGATTGCCTCATGTTTTTTGTGTAGCCGTGCATTTATACTTCTGCATTTTGTTTGCATTGCTCTGCAATAACACTTCCAAAACGCTTACTGACAGAGAGGTTTTAGATTCCTCTGTGTCGAGTTTCTTCACAGATGTTTTGTGTACAGAAAATACCTGTAATGCTACCTTACTGTACAAGTAATTAAACTCGCTTGTTCACAGGCGGGAACAACCTTAATCAAAATAATCAAGTCCACAGGACTAGACATTGGTTAAACACTCTCCATCGGGCTTGCGGCTCTCGGCTCCACCCACACTCGTCATCGCTACAATGCCGACCAATTACAGAGTTTGCGATATGCATTGTCGTGTAGTTACATTTTTTTTGAGAGGTGCGAAGGGTATGCTGCTGTGTGGAGGCTGCACCAGACCATCCATATGCACTCGATGCATAAGTATAAATCAGCCTTAAGACAAACATACAAAGTCAACCCACAATAGAAAGGGCTGCAGATGCTCAATGGTAAATGTAAGGAGGTTGAGCGAGGGAGGGGCAGACGAGCGGGCGACGAGTCGATACACCGGCCTCTTACCTTCCTTCTCAGACTTTTGTGGAGGTTTCTCTGCAGCAACAGATGATGGAGGACCAACCTGAGATACCTGCAGGACAGGAGGGTGAAGCGAGGGACTACATGGGAATGACGGGCCTTTAGGGAGTGAGTCTGGTGGATCTGGGGTGACTGACTCAGGGGAACTTTTAGCTGGGGTGACTGTGGGGTCTTTACAGGGAGATGGGGCGGAAGCGTTATATAAAGGGCTAAGTGCTTGGTCTGGAGGTAGGCTGAGTGGTGAGGGGGTAGTCCAGATTTTACGAGGTAGTGCGGCAGCTTTGCCGCTGGGTCTGGATGGCTGAGGAGGCAACCGACTGTGTAACGCTGCCATGGAAGGAGGACAGAGGGATGGACAGAAATGCATTAAAACATTATATGAAAGCTGCCAACCTCCATTTGCCTCCAAATGTAGTTTTTGAATTAAACGAGGCATTAAAAAAAGATTTCTAGAGGTCATTTTGATGTGACCACAGAAAACACATTTAGGTAAACAAAAGTATGAACAATGGCATAGAGCCTAACCTGGGATTGCTGTGATGTCCTCGGCAGGATGCTTTGCGTGTTGTGATGCAAACAGGTCTTTGGAGCCTGCCTCTGAGACTAGTGAGGATGGGCACGTCACGCCTGAGGCAGAAGATGAGTCCTTTACCTCAGCATTGGCCTGCCGCAATGCCTGTTCAGTGAGGGGGACAACGGAGCAATATTTCACTCAGGAAATATCTGTCACTACACGAAGTGAAATGCTCCATGTGCCATCTAAGAAAATAGGAGTGGGCATAGGCCATTTAATACTGCATGTTTCTTAACAGCTTGTGTGCTTTACCTTGTTTTTAATTTTGTTGGCATGACCAGGGCCTTTGCTTTGCTTCCTCTTAGTTTTCTGTTCTGTAAGACATGCACAACGCACACTGAGGTCATTTCACTTCAGTCATGGCTGTGGGAAAGGCCAAACCCATCTCATTATCATATCTGTGAAATTTCCAGTTCATCAGAACTGCAGTAATAAACATAAAAATAGTCTATGGTGTCCAATTTGACAGCCACAATGACTGTAAAATAAATACAATTATATATACACATTAAAGCCCAAAATCATTCATACCCCAGGGGCATGAATAACAAAATAAAAGTTTATACAAGTGATCAAAATGTGTGTATTATTCAGTAAAACATGCATTATTTGTGGGAAAGTGTTTTGGTGATGAGTAAACATGAAATGACAAAACAAAAAGGAAAGAAAACACAACACTAAATTTGAACAACAGAAGTCTATGAAATGTTTTTTATTATTATTATTTATTAAAATTGGGGTGTCAAACACCAAGCTCAAAGTGTAATCTGTATACCTTTTTAGGCAAATAAAATGCACACAATATATTTAAAGTAGGTTGCCTTTTTTGACAGCTGCTTTTGGTCATACCTTCCATGTTCCGACTATAGTTTACAATCCAAGAAACTCACATACACCATATTGATGTATGCTTTTACAATCTATTGTAGATTATCATTACATACACATTTCTGCATAACCTATCACACAAGTACAAAGGGTGAAGTTACAAAGTAAGTCAACAAGAGAAGCACAAAGCAATGAATCAGTGCAGCAGTTTAAAACAGAGCAGCTGTAACTCTTAGCAGGGACAAAACGACAACACACAATGTTGTGCTCTGCTACTTTAAGGCTTACCACAGAGTACATGTTACTATGAAGAATATAAAACAACTTCTGAAAAAAAAAAACCCACACAAAGAACCAGCTGATCTCAAGCTTGTCTTAAACTATATTACCAACATAAATGACTGTGATGACGAAAGAAAAATATGAACAAAATATCAAACATTGGAAAACAAACAACAAAAAAATAACAGCACCCAAACAAAACTTTAGAAGAAAAAAAAAGGGTGAGACAGACTTGGTTGACTAATCATTTTACTCAACTGAAGCCAAAAGTGCACATTTATTTTAGAAGTACAATAAAAGAGAAGGGACAGATTGTGAAAACAAAAAGAAAAGAAAAATACACCCACTTTTATTTTATGGTTTAAGGGAAAAAAGGTGATCTTAGTAGTGTGCTTTGATGTCCTGTAGGTGTTAGAAGTGAAATCGTGAAGCAGTTTATAACGCTGGGTCCAAATAAGCCTTACAGTTTTTGGGATCTGCTTCAGTGGCCACATAGATAGCGTCGGCCTGAGAGGCAATGAGTGAATAAAATGGTTGGTGGGTATGTGTAAAGCAGCTAACCTGAATCAGAGTCACAGCTATCAGAGGAGCTAGAGTCACTACTACTGCTGTCAGAGCTGGACGAGCTGCTGCTGCTGTCACTCAGACGAGATGGATGGGTCATGTCTTTAATCTCCCCATCCGTTTCAACTGCGCACACACGCGCGCACACGCACACACACAAAAGAAAGAAAGAAATCCATTTACACTCCATCTAGATTTTATTTTCTTCCCCAAACAACAAATGTAACTGTATATACTCACTTTTAGTCTTTTTATTGGAGTTTTGTTCTCCAGTTGCGTGTTGTAGGTCTTTATCCTTTTCCTTGATTTTAGACTTCTTTGGGGGCTTGATTTCTAAAAACAGAACACCTGTAAATCAGTTACATTTTCTCCTTTTATACATAAACTTAAACTGTTGTACCAAAAAAAATGTAAGTAGCAAAAACCAAAACTACAGAATGAGACACTGGCATAATAAAAGGAAAGCCCAAAAAACAAAAATGGTCATAATCTACTCACCATTTACTTGATTCCATAAGAGTTTTTTTCTGTTGAGCACAAAATAAAATATACTAAATGTTGGAAACCTGTAACCATTGATGTCCTAAGTAGATAATAAAACAAATACTATGGTATACTAAGTCGATGGTTACAAGTTTCCAACATTTTTCAATATATATCATTTTGTGTTTAACATAAATAACTCAAACTGGTAATGAAACAGGTAAAGGGTGAGTAAATGATAACAGAATTGTCATTTGAGTAAAACATCAAAAAAAAAAAAAAAAGGTTGCCTATAACCTTGTTTTTTTTGTTGTTTTTTTTCAAATAGTGTAATATTTAAGCTTTAATCTTGATTTATGCTTTAAATCACAGGTGTCAGTTAGTGGAGGGTCGCAGCTCTGCACAGTTTAAGCTGTGGTAACACAGCACTTTTTTCTGCATAGACTTTCATTCGAATGTGACAGACTGAAAATGCAAGCTTGTGAGACAAGTTTCGTAGTTCGCTGCGTTGCAAAGTTCAAACTTGGTGAACTTTGACCTGCAAAAATTGCATCACTTGACTGCATGAGACCAATCAAAGATCTAAACATGACCTCTCTGGACAGAAATTTAAAATATGGACCAATCGCTTGCTTTTTTAATGTCCAATCATTTTGTTTAATCCTGCCTCTTTTTGCAGCACTGTATAATAGAACTTCTCATGCTCAAACTCTGGTGTGACTGCCGCATTAGTTCCAACCGTAATTAAAAACACCTGATCAAATTAATTGAGTCCTTCAGGCTTGTATGAAACCGATTGGTAAGCGTGTTGAAGCAGGGTTGAAACTAAGTGCAAGGTTTGACACCCCTGCTTTATATAATATACTACAATACTCATGATTTACCATATTTTACTTGTATAAATACAATACTAACTACAATACTCAATAGTATATCATACTACAATCAATCACTGACTACGTTTACATGGACATCACAGGGCTTGAAATTAACCTTTTTTCTTGGTAGCACCGGTGCTCATAACTTCAAAAATTTAGGCGCATCAGACAACGTTTAGTCGCAGCCACCAAAAATTATGAGCACCGTTACACGTTTTATATTAACAGATTCTATTATATATTAACACTCTAATCACAACTAACAAATAAACAAAAAACGGCATGCGCTCACCAGCCCTGCACGCACTGCTTGACGTGAATGAGATGAACTGAATTAACAATAATAACCGTGTTGTTCTCACGGGTGGTGTCTGATATTGCACAGATGATATTGACATATAACTTATTATTTGCATACGTCATCTTAATAGCAATAACGGTCTTTTATGAGCTGCAACATTAGTTTCATCTCAATGAATGCATGCTCTTTAACGATGGTGAATGCAGTGTCAGTCGCACGACTGACAGCATCGTGATGATTAAATAATGTTAGAACATCTTGTGCTTAAAATGTGTAGATTCAGTGGCAAACACTGTTACCTGAAAACTCTGTCCCACCGGCTTTACGGTGAATGCTTTAATCATTTTTATAGCGGACTTTAAACACTGGAAGTCTTTTATCCACTCTTCGAAAAGTGTATGGAATACTGGAATGACATTCATTACATGATCACTAATCAGATCTACCGTTATTTCTAACTCAGGTGATTTCTAAAACTAAAAATCTGTCAGTGTTGTTTTCATTCTCTCGGATCCAGACCTTTACATTTTCGCGGCTGTGGCCCCTGTCATCGGAACTGAGTAATTGACAGCTGATATTAACCAATTTATTTGCGATCTGTGCTAGCGCAATGGGCCAATAAGAAGAGCTTGAAGGCAGGGCAAGCATTTGGTGTTTTTAGGTGCAAAGATGCCTAATGCGTGAATGCCTCCTAATTCCGCACATGTGGTGAACATTTTGCTGTGAAAACTGGTCGCACGACATCAATTTTATGCAGTCGCACAAATACTCCCAAATATATTTTGAAGTTGCATAGATAAAATTTCAGGCGCATATGCGACCAAAACGGTCGCAATTTCGAGCCCTGCATCAGTAATCAAATTATTTGCTTTAATCTAATTAAGAGAATAAGACTAAGGTGTTTACATGAGTTGCTTTTTGAGTGTTGCTTTCATGATCCCGTTTTACATGTTACAGCACATAATTCGATTAACGTCATTGCGACACCGTGCTATCCGCATTTTCTCTGGAGTTATATGTAATTTCGGGCGTTTCATTTTTAATTTGTCGACTTTAACTGCAGTTTGGCACTTTCACCTTCATTCACGAACATTTCATGCATGTCCACCATGACAAACGAGATATTGGATACAACTATGAACTGCTGGAAAAGATAATGAAAGTTCATACCGCATGCTGAATGGAAGAAAAAAAACCTCCGCAAGTCACGATGCAGGTGTCTGTGGTCTGCACTGACTGTAGGTGCAAAAAGTGTCAATCAGCCGTGCATGTGTGTGTGTGCGGACTACCATTTCGCAAAAAGCGGCTTAAAGTCCTACATGGTGGTAATAGTTTAATTAAGGTGTTTTTACATGTCTGCACTGCACTTTAATAATGGGAAAATCGGCATACTCCACATCTTAATTTGATTTCGATTTAGTTCAATTATGACTTTAATATGAATAATAAAAAAAAATATATATATATATATATATTTATATATCGCTGTTTACGTGGTAGACTCTTAATCAGAGTATTGTCTTAAATCGCATTAAAATCGAATTATTGGTGTCCATGTAAACGTAGTTACTGTAGTATGATATACTGCAATACCCATCTTCTCCATAGAATGACAAAAGTTTCCCCATGACTTGCCATATACAGTTGCATTTTACAATTATTTATACATGGGCCATTTAATTTTTTGTATGTCTGATTTTTATTTACATATCTTTCATATAACTGTCCCAAGCCAGAAAAGATGTTAATATATTCGATGTTATTTAACATTACTCACTGTTGGTTTCTTTCGGTTTCTTCCTGAGACAATCGACAACGTAGCACTCAAGAGCTCGAAGAGTTGAGGGTTTGAGAGTCTCAAAGTCGATTTCGATCTCTTCAGGGTCTGTGTCCCTTAGCAGGGGTTCTCGTGCCTTGATGATGTTCACTACTTTCCCAAGTTTGTCTCCAGGAAGCTTGTTAATGTCTAGACTCAGTTGGCGTTTCTCTTCATAAGACATAGGCAAAGTGTTCATCTCTTGCTCAAAGTCACATGTTCTGCTCTCTTTCCGCCTAAGAACAGAGTTAAACTTTGATTTCTCCAATAACTTCATCATAGTACAAACTCTACACATAAAAATCACAATTTTCTTACCCTGATGACTTGCTGCTGCTTGAGCGCTTCTGTATTTTTGCTGGTTTCTTCATTTCTTCACCTTTTCGTTTACTGGACTCCCTCTCTCTCTTTTTCTTCTTCTTAGACTTTTCTCTTTTCTTTGGTTTCAATAGAGGTGTCTGGGTCAGTAACTGCAGCTGCTCTCGTACTGCTTTCAGCTGACGAATGGAAAAAGGAAAAAAAAACTGAAATGGCATTATATAAGAATAAAAGCAACACTGACTGTTATACTATCAAATAAAAGGTTAAAACCACTGCCTACTGTACAACTGTGCAATATACAAAATCAAATATATGACTAAGAATTCGATAACCCTAGGTAGTCCCCGCAAATTTTATTTTTTTGCAAATAAATACTTAATTATGTGTTGTGTTTTTGCAAAATTTGGGGTAAATTTCTTGGCATTTTTTGATTGTTCTGCTGTGAAAATTTACACAAATGTACACATCTTAATTTGGTTATGCATAACGAAATGGTGCTTATATACAATATGTAGAAGTCTAGAGGCTTTGAATGGGCATTGTGATAATGTCACGAGTGTGCATTAACAACTTGAGGCTTTGCACACCAGGGGAGCACATTCTGTTGGTGAATAATGTTTTCGAATGTAAAAAAAATGCAGATGGCGCTTGGTAGAGCAGCAGGAAATTGAACAGTGTCCCAACTCTCCAAAATACGAGGGAAATTTGCAGAAAATAAAAAAAAATTATTAAAAAAGGTGCAACATTTGCTTGATTTTGCATCAAATTCAGCGATCGCAGAATCATGAAATAATGAAGGGTTTGCTTGGGTGTTTTCACATTGCTAACAGCAAAGTTATTAATTCAATTAATATTTACATAGCACTTTTTCTTTTATCTAGTCCAACAAGTACATAGATTCATATATGATATTTTTATTTTGGCTAAGAGCATCAAGGAGTTTTTTAACTTTAAAGTATACAGAACAAAACTACTAAAAGAGACCATATAAGTAAAGCTTTTTAAAGATGTTGACTCATCAGGAGATATATCATCATTAAACGGCAAATGTGTGTATGGGGTTCAGACAATGCAAAAGTTACCTGTTCCTCCAGGCTGGCAAGCCTGTGCGCTCTCTCCTCTTCATCCTCCTCTTCAGTGTCAGAGGAGTTTTCAGGAGACGATGATTCACTGTCACTGCTTTCAGAGCTGGACGGACTGCATGCTCTCTCCTTCTTTACTCTGTTGTGACTAGAGGCTGGGTTTGCATTCTTCGGCTCATCAGGAATCTTGGAGAAGCGAAACTCAAAAACATCCTGGGCAAAAAAAAAAAAAAAAACACAAAACAAATAAAATTATTTAAAATAAATGGTAAACTAAATATTTACCCTGCTCGGAAAGTTAGAACATCCTGAAATCTATATGGATAGTTGACAATGTTGCATTTTTCACTCACACAAGGCAATAATTACTATAATTAGTATTGACTTAAAAATGCAACAAAATGCTAAAACTTTTTTTTTGGAACCACTAAAAAGTTAAAATTCGTTGTCCTGTGATGTGACTGACAACCCTGTTTATTAAGTCATGGAGGAAAGAAATGCATTTAAAATAAATAGCCCTATATGAAGATTACTGTCCAACAAAGATGAAGAAAATAATTACATAAATAAATAAAAATAATAATAATATGCTTACTATATGCTAATTATAAATAAGTGGTGTGAGTCTATGGTGTGATATCAAAAGTTACAGGTCCAGTGAAATAAAAATAACTTTTTTAGAAGTTAGTAAGCCTTCAAGGATATCTATAAGCTAGTGTGATACAAAACAATGACAATTTGAATTCAGAAGATATAAATCCGATATAAACATGTAAAGCTTGTAGCTTGTCACTTCTGCCTAAATGGATCAACAATTTTTTCTACGTCACCCCATACTTTATTTTTTCTCATCAAATCTTGACCAGTTATTTGATTTTTATTTGATGCACTTGACCTCAACCACTCACTGACAGAGCTGTGATAAAAACAGAACGCTATTGATTGTTTTTTTTTTTTTATTTTAAAGTACTTCATTGAACATTTAAGGTACAGTTATTAAATAAAACAAAAGAAAACAAAAAAAAGAAAAAAAATTTATAAAGTGGGATTGTGACCCATTATATTTTCTTAAACATCAAAATTCAAACTACATGAATATAATTATATTTTCTTCATGTAAAAAACCATGTAAATAAAAGTGTCACTGCCTATTTTTCAAATATTACATTTATAAAAGAACAGGACGAGTTGAACAAAAACTCTGAAGGAGGATAAAAACACCTAAATACAAACCTGAAGTTTCCTTGCCATGCTCACTACCTCATGGCCAGGTGGATTGTATTTGTAGCAGTTTGAGAACATGAGTCGCATATCTGCAGCAAACTGCAATGCATCTGTGTATTCACGAGCTTCCATCTTTTTCTATTAAGAAGAAAAGAAAAAAAAGCTGTAATAGTCAGCAAAAAATAAATCCAGAAGCATGAACACAACAGTGCTACTCACTTTAATGGTGCTCATATCCATGGGTTGGTGAATGATTTCATGATAATCAAGAAGGCCAAGTGTCTCAGCATCAACAGGTTTATAAAAGGGCCAGGCATAAGCTGAATGCTTTTTGGAAAACATCTCTTTTAGGATGGCATTGCAGTATTTGAGTCTCTCTGAGAGTTTGGTCCTTCGACCCACTTGATGCTGTGGTGGGGATTCAGGAAGGTCTTTACATGGAGGTTTGATGGGTCGTCCACTGCCTCGTCTAGAGAATAACTTAAGGACTTTTGGTTCTGTTATGCAAGGTGACGACTCGCAGCTGGGGATGGAAGAGGCAGAAGGGGTCGTTGTATCTGCTTTTCTTTTCACGCCGTTTTTTAACTATAAGAAAACAAAACCATACATTAATATGCATGTTGAGTCTTAAAGGAATAGTTCACAAAAAAATAAGTTAGCATTTTCTCTCATTAACGTTGCAAGTCTGTTTGAACACAATAGGAGATAGTTAGAAAAGCTGCAACCACTGACTTCCATAGTATTTGCTTTTCTTACAACAGTAGTCAATGGTTACAGATTCACAGCTTTCTTCAAAATATATTTTGTGTTCAACAGAAGACAGACATTCAGGTTTATAACCACTTATGGTTTTTTTCCACCCTTAGCATACGCCTTTCATTAAGACTTACCTTCACAAACATGCATTGCTCCTTAACTAAGCATTTATACCTGTGTTCGCAACAAATCTGCAAAGCAGTTTTTTTTGTAAGTCAATATTTCAAAAGTATAGAAAATATATAAACAGCACACACTGGTCAGAAAGGTTTTAGTGTCTCTATATTGCAAATTCACATGACCAGCATGCACAATAGCAATATCTGCTCATTCAACTAATTATAAGCAGGAAGTCAAAAGTCAGAAAGCTACAAACAAAAACACTGGCTGTGTATTTCATCATATTTTCCATTAAAGTCAGGAAGCAAAGAGATTTTCAAATCAAATCAGTTATTACCATGTGTACATTATACAATTTACAACTTGTAAATTGATCCAAATTCACTATAAAACATAATACTGCCATGACAGAACATGTTTGAAAGTCATGTTTAAGGGGAACCTACTTTTGCTGTGAGCTGTGCAGACAGGGGAGCAGAAGGAATTGTGTGAAGAGCATCCGGAGGGATGACGGTCACGGTTTGCTGGAAAACAACCTCGGACATTGGAGAAGGTGGTCTCTTCTTTAACCCTGCAGAAATATGCAAAGGCAAAGTTTACATATGGTCAAATATCTGAATTACATAGTGTACGTACACAATTCAACCAGTCCTTAAATTCTTATGATGAACATACCTATTGTAGACTTCCTTGCGCCTTTTACTGGACCTTTAGTTGTCAGAGCAGACATCTCATACTCATCCTCAGGCATCTCTGCCACCTTCTCCAAAAAAAGCTTCTCAAGAACTTGAGCCATCAGAACAATGTCATCCCCTGGCTAGAATCACACACACGTGTACAAAATAATGTCAGACACCAAGAGCATTCAAATTTTTTATTGTAAAATTCAATTACAAAGAGTATTACTAACCCGATTGTAGACATAACAATTTGTAAACATGGTGTTAAAATCTTCAACACACTCCATTGCTTTCCAGTAGTAATTGTTCTCAAGACGCTTTCTTATGGTGCTCAAGTCCATTGGGTTTTTGATGATTGTATAATAATCCTAAAAATCAAAAGTAGAAATCCTGATCACAGGTACTTTTTTTAGCAAATTATTATTATTTTTAAAGTCAAAAGAGATGAATTTACAATCAGTAAAATTATAAATTATAACAATTATAAATAGTAACTAAAAACCAATGACATAGCATCTTGATACTTACTGGCAAATGGAGTCTGACTGCATCCACTGGCTGTCTGAATGGCCAGGAGAAGTGATGTTTCCACAGGGCCTTAATCACCACTTTTTCTATATATTGCAAATGATTGGTGAGGCGGCCAGGCTTTTTCGGGTTCTTGAACTCGGGGGGAGGGGGATTCCCATTCATGGTGAAATGCTGTGGGGGTTTCACATCGGACATGGCCTAAGCTGATCCTAGGAGTGCTGACCAGTGTGGAAAGGGTTTTCGCCGCTACACCTAGGCAGCTCAGCGAGCATTACAGATCCACTGTCTGTGCCACTGTAAACAGGGAGAGCAGTGTCAACATCCTCATACCATTCTGCACTGCTGTTTATTATCTTTAGGCAAAGCAGAACAATACAGCAGAGAACAAGCCTGTTTGAATCACAAGTCATTTTGGTGACAAGTGTAAATGTAGGAGGTCAAATAAAGTACATTTTTTTCCAGTGACACATGCACACATGTGCCAAATCAGTTAATCTCATACGGTAGGTAGTCCAGTGTGCAGGACTACTGCAGGTTTTATGCGGTATGCACTGCCCTCTATTGCCTAATAAAAGCACAGTGCTCTAATGCTTTTTAACTTCACTCGATATAAAAAAGCATTTTAATTCTGATTTACTTCATTAAATATAATTTGAAAATAATAATAAAAGATAACCACATGTATAAATTACTTGTCAACTAAAATCCCATAAATCAAAGTCTAAACATGCTGGCAATAATTTTTCTTCAATTAATGTACAGTACCACAGTACACAGATTACATATCTTTCGCATTATAAAAATGGACTTGTGCTTTTAAATTAAATTGCCAATGCAAAATTTTTGTTCCAGCATATCAAAAAAAAAAGAATTACTTTTTTAAAATTTAGTGTCAAATCCATATAAAAATGTTAAACAAAAAAAAAAAAAAATTCCCTAAAATTCCCTAAACTTCAAATATTTCAGGATTATTTGCACAGTAACTTACCTTTGACAATGCTTTAAACACAATACATCTACATGATAAAGAAACTTCTTTAATTTACTTGGGAGCAAGCTTTATTTAGCTTACCAAAAAGGGTTATTCTTTCGGCACACTTACCCCAAACTAAAAAGTCATCATCCCATTCCATAAAATATATTTTTACTCAATTAAAAACATTTGCAAAAGTTAAATTGATCATTAAGTGCACTTTATTTAAATAAAAGTTATATAAACAAACAAAAACATTGTACAAGAAGTCTAAGGACTTACAAAATTTATTAATACAAGAAAAACAATTAGGAAAATAAAATGTAAAATGCAATTTTTATTTTATTTTTGAATGCTATAAAACATTTCGTTCCACACTGGTCTGATTATGAATGGGGAGGGAATGTTTTTTTAGGACAGGGGAGAAAGCAAGGTTGTAAATTTCAATGACAATGTTGAACATTGGAAAACAAAACAAAAATAGAAGTTCATGTTTGTTTTTAACATTTTACAATTGGTCTATACTAAATGTACCGACGCTGTGACAATTTATCCTTGTTTTGTTGTAGTCAAACGCATGCCAATTTGACAAATGGAAAACTGCACAAAGGAGAATGACTTTCGTTTAACGTTAAACAAATCAGGCAAAGAGAGAAACTCCGTTTATTCAACAAAACGGCTATATGATAATATTCAATCAGAGACGGCCCCATACACTCATTTGGGTGAGGTATGCCATATGGCGCTTATACGCAACATTTAGCTTGTTCCTTTACTCAATCCTGGACAATGTGTGTTATATAAACTCGACGACCTCTTGCAACATTGGATGACGCAACACCAACTTCCGTTACGATAAAACGCCACTAAAGTGTCGCCTCTGCATAAACCGTCAGCTTTATAGACACGTTGCAACGTATACAGCTATATAACACATTTTAATTAATGAGAGATTAGTTTACATGAATTCCCCGATAATCGTGTTAGCAAGCCTAGAGCCACAAAATGGCGCCCGGCTAGCGCTAGCACAGCTAGCCACACATTACCCCGCCCCGTCAGATGCTGACATTGAGCTCAGCTAACAGTCCCTCCCATAGCCATTCCGCCAGCTAAATGAAGCTAGCTCAACTTGGACCCAAAATTTACCTTTCCGTCTCGGGCACAACAAAGAAAGTTTAAACGGCCGAACTGAGACAGACGCTGCAGTGCAGAAGGAGCTCAGCTGGAAAACTTCACCAACCGAAGGATCTTGTTGTTGCTTTGGGCCCGAAAAAAACCTCTCTGAAAACGATTCAAAGATTTTAGCTTAGCCTTCTTAGCCAGCAGACCAAATTAACACCATAAACATGTATACGTTTGAAATAACTCTTATTTCTGTGAAAGGTTAGTCATCAATGGCGGACGTCTCTCACGGCAACCGTCTGGTATTTATACCCTCCTGCTGAAAGCGCCCAATCCTATTGGACAAGACCCCTCACGTGCTCCCTTCTTCCCACTCGCGCCTTTAAAACCGAGAAAACATTGTTTTAAAACGTATCCCTCAGTAATATTCCTCTGTTTTATACCTGACTTCGACCCGAAACGCTGCTTTACAATTGATCACGTTTATTTGTACGGCGGCGGTCGAACTCCAGAGACGTACGTCAGAGTATTTTTTTTTAAGTGCGACATAACTGGTCTCCGGACATCACATGACCCTTCTAGAACATTCTGTCGATCGCCACAGCTCAATTCTTCTCTTTAGTGTCTGCTAAATGGTTACATTTTGTCTCTTTTTCGTGGCTTTGGTTGTCAGCTTCTGGCGAGAGTTGAACATCGGTCATCTCTGCAGCTTGAAAATTCTCACAAAGACAACTATGATATGATAAAGCTGGGCTGAGGCGGGGAGGTGAACATGAACTAATACGCACGCGCACTTTCTTGACAGGGATTGGCCACACGGTTGACGCTTATCTGACGCCGTCCTCATCTTTTGTGTACAGACGCACAGAATAATCACACAAGATTTTTAATTTAGTCAAATCCACGCTGAAACTATATATAATAACGATACTATCTAGCAATATGTATTCAAAACTTGTAGTCTAAAGTCTTTATTTTAGGCAAGTATAACTGTAATAAATACAGTGCTTGCTTCATTACAAAAAATAAGTTATCTTCTTTGCAAATGCTATATTCATAAATACGAGTAAACCTAAAATAACAAAATTATTTTTTTGTCTTAAAACACGTATTCTTCAGTGTATCTTTTTAAAGAACCTCATAAACGTTTGGAACCTCTTGAGGGGAGGCCAGTTTTCATTTTTGGTTGAACTATCTCCTATTTGGACTTTCTAGTGCTACTTTTAGGAGCAGAATAAAACGGACTGTATAAAACTGTTCATATTTAAACACCTCAGAGATCGAACGATTTGAGTTTTTGTGCATCATACAAAAACTCTTGCAGCCACACATTGCAAGCAAAAGTCAATGGAGACTGAATTGAGAATTATTCTAAATAACCTTTAACAAGGGAGATAAATTGATAAATTGATCCTACCTATAAATGTAGGCCTATGTTACAAGCATTATTGTGTTTACATACAAAACATTATATACAAAAAACAACCAATGCCATTGACAAGAAAGGGAATTATACCATCAAAAACATACTAGCCTAAATAATCTAAACATTTATAAAGACATAAACACAAAACCAGTCTACTCAACCCATTTATTAAATTTAATCAACACGTTTTAAAGCGAACTTTCCACAAGAGGGCAGCAAAAGACCAATGTTGGATTAAATAAACTTTCGTAATATCGTTTTCTACCTTTCAGTGCTGCCATACACAACTTACAAAAAAAATGCATGTAAGTAACTACATACAATTAGCCTACTCATTTCCCAAAATAACGGAGGAGCACTGTCCTCTGCTCAACTTTGCTTCTATAAATATTTAGAGAGAGAGAGCAGCATGATATAACGTGTCATTCATGTTGACACATCTTAATTTTTGTGTTTAAGACAGCTTTAAGGGAATCTCTAAGTAGCCATACATAAACATGCCTTGTATGTGCTCATAATTCAGATGAAAGGCTTCGTCATGCCATGTGGCTCCAAGGTCAAGCTTTCAGAACCCCGCATTCCACACGGGTCACTTCTTATGTAGGCCTATGAGAAAGTGTTACAAGAAAACACTTTCACAGCTACAGATCGAGAGAGATCAGACCATGACAAGATGAGAGAAGAGGTATGTGGGTCAAAGTTTTAAAAAATAAAAAAAAATGTTAATCTAGGTTGATTAGGCTAATTAATTAAAATATATATAAATGAACAATACGCAACATTATGAAAATGATAAAACTAAATAAATAGGCTACATTTGAAATGATATATGAATTATATAAATTTCAAGTGAAGTCACTTTTATTCCTGTTTTTCACAATAATTTACAGGCCGTTGGCTGATTCAAGCACAATCAAATAGTAACAGTTGTAAAGTTGTATTACTTTTAAACAAGTTTAACAATGGCAGAAAGTCTGAAAGAGTTTTTCAGATCAAGCAGGTTCAATGTTGATGTGGTTCAGAGACATTAATCAGTGTTTAAATGATGTAATTCTAAGGCATTAAAACGTAATACAACTTTTCCCTCGGCCTGATGATGCCCTGTCTATTTATTTATATTTCTATGCATTTTTGTTGTTGATGCTGCTTTTGTTTTTCTAGGCAAATAAATTAATATCATACATATCTACTATTATTTACAGGAGACACCTACTAAAACATCATTCAGCATTACTGAAAACACTATTTTCTTGAAAAAAAAAAACTTGTAGCCATATATATATTTTTTGTAACAAGAAGCACTTTTTTTCAGTGCAGTACAATGAGTGCATTGTAATGCATCATGCATTGCAATTCACTGATATTCCATAGTTGATTTTCTTCCTAATTGTATTCAATTTACCATTCATTTATTAAAAAGAAAAACAAAATTACTGACAAAGAGAAAGAATGCAAACAAAACAAATAAAATCAAAGAATTAGGGCAGGGGAATCATGTTCTGTACTGGATTTTGTGGCATCTCTCTTTCCGTCTGTGCAGATCCTTTGAGCAGGGTTGGTTCAGAGGCATACATATGCATGAGAAGTAAAAGATGACATGAAGCCTCTGTGTACATCTTCATTGACACTCAAAAGCAGCATATCAATGTTTCCAAGACAGCAAGAAGCTCCAAAACAAAGTTTTCCATCTTGGAAGGGTGCTGTCTCATTAGTGGCAAATCACGACTCTGACATTTACACTGTAAGCAGTGCTAAAGCATTTCCATTTCCTTTAGAACGGAGCAGAACATTTCACTCAGACAACATAAGTCTGTTTGTTCACCAAAAAACAAGCCAGAAGAGGAGGCAGCAGGATAAAAAGAAAGTAAATGCAAATGAAAAGGTAAATATATCCTGCAAAAACAAATACACAAAAACAGGCATCTGTAAAGATATTTAGTTAAAAAACAATCACACCATTTTTGTTTTGCTTTTTTCTTTGCCTAAAAAAGTAAACTGAACACATATGCAATGACCAAATGCAACAGTAAACACAATAAAACATTTTATATCACTTCAGTCAACGACTTCTTCCAGTGAATTGTTGATTGTAAGGGCTTAATGATTAGTTAATAAAATAATCGACTAATTTACTCCAAAGTCAAGATTTTGGTTAAAAAAAAATGGGAGTTTGTGTCTAAGAAAGGCCAAACTAAAGTCGGGTCAACATGTTTTTGCCTTGAATCAAATCAGTTGTCAATGACAGAGTGATCCTGCTATCACTAAAACATGTAACAGATAAGACTAATTTACTACATCTCTGAAATCAGAGGAG
The DNA here is from genome assembly GCA_903798205.1 of Danio tinwini. Classification (NCBI taxonomy): domain Eukaryota; kingdom Metazoa; phylum Chordata; class Actinopteri; order Cypriniformes; family Danionidae; genus Danio; species Danio tinwini. Next base: position 2,402,089 of record CAIGQZ010032465.1, on the reverse strand, counting down.
AAATAAATCTATAGTCTTAAAGATATTACTTTGGATAACACTTAAAACCTCACCCAAATTTATTTAGTGTTAGGAAAATATTATTTGTTTATTTAAAATGCATTTAATTTGTATTGGTAATCCTTAATTCGAAGGTGTCTTTGTTGCACATCTTATGTAGTAGTTACAATTAATACAATTAATTATGCATAAACTAACCCTAGACGAAACCCACTTCCTAACCCTAAACATATAAGTACATGTAATTAATTAATCTTACTCTGTAGTCAAAACAATAGTTGAATTGCAACAAGGACAGTGTAACCACATTTCCCCCATTTTTAAATGATTCAATTAATTGAAATTAATTCTGATTTGTATTAAATGAGGTTTAAATCTATCTAAAAGATCTAAATGTTATAGTTTCTCCTCTAAAAAAAGAAATTTTGTGATTTAGGGTTAGGATCAGAACATTTGTCTGGGGGTTGCTTGACAATGTGGCATCAGTGGCTTCACTTCAAATCAATTTGTGATTTTGATAAAGCACATTTCCAGGTTTTCAAAATAACAAACATATAGTAAAAATGTATTATATTAACCTTGTTCATTAAAATGTAAGATAATGCTTCACAGAAAAGAAATGTGTTTAAATATGTATGAATGAATAATCATATTTTGAGATCTTTTGGAATGTACATTATGTCAAATACAACAATCTACTATTTTTATTGTAGTGATTTATGCAGTATTATTCAAACATCTTTATTGTCATTTTTATAATGAGTAAAGATTGGCTGAATGTGGTGTGTGCAAATGTTGAAGAAAGAAGATAATTTGCAAAAGCATAAAAAATGACAAATTCCACTAAATAAAAAGATTAGCAGTGTCTGTAGAGAGTAACTACAAAGAAAAATGGGAGAAGTTGCCCAAAATTAAATGTGCCATGCTTGTAGCATCATGCTCAAAAAACTTGAGGCTCTAATTGGTGACAAAGGTGTTTTATGAAAGTATCGAGCAAAGGCTGTAATAATACATATGTGATTTTTTTTTCTCTTCATGTAAAAAAGCAACAAAAACAAATGAGCTTTCAAACATACTTCACATTGCCATTATAAGGTACTATTTACAGAATTGTTTGGGAAATATATGAATTTAATTAATTTTGCAACACAGCTGTAACAAATAATGTGGAAAAAGGGGGCAGATTAAACTTTCTGAATGCACTGTTTGTTAATTCCCACTAATTTCATAGCTATAATAGCAAAACACAAACAAACAAACAAACAAGCAAACAAACAAACAAACAAACAAACAAACAAACAAACAAACAAACAAACAA
>CAIGQZ010032465.1:2381417-2398612 GCA_903798205.1 Danio tinwini | reverse complement strand
TATTTATTTATTTATTTATTTATTTATTTATTTATTTATTTATTTATGTGTTTGTTGTGTCACATAAACTGTTCTAACCATAAGACAGTACATATTCTTGGTGGTATGCTTCATTTAGCTACAGTACCAACTTAGACCTTTTTCAACCTTAGCAGTTCAGCATAGTGGATAAATATTTTATAACCCAATTCATAACCTATTATTCTGATGCTTACTAGTTACACATTTATAAAATGAATGGCTGTAGTCGAGACCATAAGTCTCTTTTATTATTAGTGCGTGACAGACATTAGATGATGTCTGCAAGTGTCTCACATGAGAAAATCTAGGATATACTATGTAGTGAATTCCTTGGAAATAATCTAATCAGAGCTCTTGAAAGTACTTTTGCCTTAAGAGACTGTTTATTCAGTAATTATTGCAGTAGAGATGAGGTGACAATTGAAGGTGTTTTCATGAGGACAACAGGCTTGTGACTATTATGTGACTCAAGACCCCTGTGACATGTTGATTAAGGCTTTGAGGGTTCACCATCACTCACTCTTAGCTTATTAGTTTCTGAAAAGACAGAGGAAGTTCTGTGCTTTTTGGAGGGAACTAAATTCACTGATAATCAGTTTTGCCAGTAATGCATTACTTTTACTAAAGTAATACACTGCTTTTTGATTTCTTCTTCTTCTTCTTCTTTTTCTTCTTCTTCTTCTTCAAAAAACAAACAACAACAACCCCAGTTACTTTGTTTTCCTATTTATTGAACAATGACAGCTCTTGTGTCACTGTGTACACTCTCAGAAATAAAGGTATGTAAGCTGTCACTGGGGTGGTACCTTTTAAAAAGATACACATTTGTACTTATAGGGTCCATATTGGTACCTCAAAAGTATATATAACACTTTTGTACTTTTTAGGTACTAATATGTACCTTTGAGGTATAAATATGGACCTTTAAGGTACACATTTTTACCTTTTGAAAAGGAACCACCCCAGTGACAGCTAATGTACCTTTATTTGTGAGAGAGAGAAATCATGTGCAGATGTGTTGTGTAAATACAGTCTCAGAAAAATGTACAAAAGCTGTCTATTTTTTTATCTAAAGGGCACATATTAGTATCTAAAGGATCCATAATCATATCCTAAAAGTAAATAGGATAAAACATAAAGTTGCTTTAAGATATGTAATAGTACCTAAAAAGTACAAAAATGTGCCTTTCAAAAGGGTACTGCCCCAGTGACAGCTATTGTGCCTTTGTTTATGACAGTGCATGATACTCATTTCCAGCTTACTTGTGGTTTTTGCTCATCTCACTCGCGCAAAAAACAATTTAGCATCACTGAAAATTCATACAAACTGTGAAATGCAAACTCTGAAAATTAAAGGGTCAGTGCACCCACAAAAAAAAAAAAAAAAAAACAGACTCACAATTTACTCACCCTCAAAGGGATCCAAACCACCTGTTGAACACGTATGGCATCAATAGTAGCAAGAACAAATACTATGGAAGTCAGTGGTTAACAGTTTTCAACATTCTTCAAAACATCTTCTTTTATGTTCAATAATAGAAAGAAACTCAAACTGGTCTGACAAGTAAAGGATGGGTAAGGCTTAGCAAATGATGACAGAATTTTCATTTTTGGGTAAACTATTCCTTTCATTTCTGAAGAGTGTTAAACTTTCTTTTCATACAATTCAGAAAGGCAGCAAAGCTGCAAGGTTTACTTCCTTTTGTCTGGGTATTTATTCTCTTTACATTACACTTTTGGTAAAAAAAGGGCCTTATATTCATGCAATCACACAAACAAGCAAGCCATCCCAGATGGAAAATGCAATGCAGTAATAACATAATTTTTTTTTAAAAGTAACGCAGGAGTGCAGTGAATTACACTTAAAAGATAAATGTGACAACACAATATAATTTATTACAATGAATTTCAGTCATTTTAAAATATTTTTTGTCACATTTCTGAGTAGTGGTGATGTCATTGATGATTCACAACTAGAGACGTATGAGTAAAAACTGCATGTTGATGCAAGTGTATGTGAGTTACTCTGCACGCTCTGATGTGAGTCACAAGCTAGAGGTCACACACGCAGATGTGCAGATGTCCCATGTAAGTGTGTGCGTATATGTGTGCTCTGTGGTCTTAGCAGCAGCCCTGAGGTGTGATTTAGTGTGTTTGTGGCCATGCTGTGTGAATGAATGCGTCCGGTGTTAAAGATGCGAAGTTGGCCCAGTGAGTCCTGTGGATTGATCAATCTGCATCACAGTTGGAGGTTGTGGTTTTGTTTGAGTGCAGCTGGCCACTTCATGTCCCCAGTGTGTCACTGTTTGACACGTGGCTATGCTCGCAGCCAACGCAGAGAGGATCCATTTGGGCCGAGGAGCACATCTTCCATTATAAACATGTCAAAGAGGCCCTCGTCACCGTTCACTTACGCAAACGGGAAACCGCACTCTGTTTAGGCTGAATGGCTCAATCCAAATAAGACTCATTAGCAGTCATGTTGGACATCATTTATTTATTTATTTTTTTTTGTTTTTTTCTCCTCCACCTCTAAAGTGGCTCTAGATGATGTGCTCTACAGGTACCCACAATTTTATAGAACTCATGCCATTCTTTTTGGCTTGGACAATGTAGGCTGGAGTGAGTTGTGTTTTATTTATACATGGCTGGAAATAGTTGCGGTGTGTTATTCTCTAGAGGTCATGCTGTATTCTGGTCTGTCCTCTCTCTCATGCTGAGATGGTTTCTAGTGAGACGTGGTCAAACGTACCATAAAGACCCTATGAAATCAAAATCCTAGTTTTATGACTTTTTGTCTATGGCTGTAAGCTTTGACAGCGTCTATAAACTAGTGCGGTTTTAAAAATTGGCATTTACAAATATAAAAAGTTTCCTTTAAAGTACAAGGATTAAAAAGGATTAAAAGGGTCCTGTTATGCTTTTTACACTTTCAAGTTTCTTTAGTGCATAACTGATTGAGCATGAAAAGGTTATAAGTGCTTGAGTTATTCTGTTATTCTTCTGTGTGCTTTTGACATCACTGTTGTGTGTTTGATAGCTAATGTAAAATAAAAATCTCATGTAAAGCAAGGCAAGGCAAGTTTATTTTAATAGCACATTTCATACACAATGGCAATTCAAAGCGCTTTACATAAACAAGAATAAAAAGACAAGAAAATAAAAAAGCAAATAATAAGAATGATTAAAAACAGAAAAAAATGTGTTAAAACAGATTATAAAAGAATCAAAAGAAAAGAAAGAGTGTGATCTGTCGGACATAGCACAGTGCTCATTCAGTAAAGTGCAGCTAAACAGGTGTGTTTTCATTCTTGATTTAAATGTGCCTAATGTTGAAGCACATCTGATCATTTCTGGAAGCTGATTCCAGCAACGAGGGGCATAGTAGCTGAAAGCCGATTCACTTTGATTTGACTGAACTCTTGGAATTTCTAGTTTATATGATCCTAAGATCTGAGTGATCTATTAGGTTTGTATTCAGTGAGTTTATCTGTAATGTATTGAGGTCCTGGGCCATTTAGTGATTTATAGACAAGTAGTAATACTTTAAAATCTATTCTGAATGTAATCGGGAGCCAGTGTAAAGATCTGAGGACAGGTGGGATGTGTTCTGATTTCCTGCTTTTGGTCAGAATCCTGGCAGCAGCGTTCTGGATGAGCTGCAACTGTCTGACTGTCTGTTTGGGAAGGCCTGTGAGAAGGCCGTTACAGTAATCCACCCTGCTGCTGATAAAAGCATGAACAAGTTTCTCTAGGTCCTCTTTGTAAACAAAGCATTTGATTCTTGCAATGTTTTTGAGATGATAGTATGCTGATTACTAACTGCTTTGACATGACTATTGAAATTCAGATCTGACTCCAGAGTCACACCAAGATTCTTGACTTTATTTTTTTGTTGTTTGACCCTTACAGCCAAGGTATGCATTCACCTTGAGAACCTCATCTCTGTTCCCAAATGCAATGACTTCAGTTTTCTCTTTAATTGAAGAAAGTTTTGGCATATTCAACTGTTAATTTCATCAATGCATTGGCAGAGGGTGTCAACCGGGCTGTAGTCATTAGGCAGTAATGCTAAGTAGATCTGAGTGTCATCAGCATAGCTGTGGTAGGAGATTTGGTTCTTTCTCATTATTTGGCTCAAAGAAAGTATATAAAAGTCAAACAGGAGTGGTGTCAGAATTGAGCCTTGTGGGACTCCACATGTCATGGGTGTCCTGTCCACCTTGACCTATGGTCACCTATACTGACATAGTAATCTCTCCCTTAAAGGTAAGATCTGAACCATTTGAGGACCGTCTCAGACAGCCCCACCCAGTTTTCCAGCCTGTCCAGAAGTATGCTGTGATCGACAGTGTCAAATGCAGCACTGAGAGTGAGCAATACCAGCACTGTTAGTTTACCTGAATCTGTATTTAAGTGTATATCATTGATTATCTATCTATGTACAAACTCTCCTTTTGTGCTTATGCTTCTATTTGTGTTTTCAGAAAAAAACTGAAAGGACAAAGCTTTAAAATGTGTGCAGATATTTTGTTTGTTGTTGCATGAGTAATCAATTCAGTCGTCATAAGTGGTTTCTATCAATTAAGGAACATTGCCAAATTGAAGCCTTTTCTGACTTTTAAGGAGTTGGAATCCATCATCAATGTTTTTATTATGTCCAGATTGGACTACTGCAACTCTTTGTAATTAGGAGTTTCGCAGGCTTCAATTGTATGCTTGCAGCTGGTTCAAAATGCAGCTGCTAGGCTTTTAACTGGGACAAAAATTTTTTTCTAGTATCTCACCAGTTTTATCATCCCTTCACTGGCTCCCAGTTCAATTTAGGATTCAGTACAAGTTATTGTTATTTGTTTTTAATGGTTTGAATGGTCTGGCACCTACTTACATCGGTGAGCTTCTTCACTGGCATACTTCATTGAGGCCAATCAGGTCGGAACAACAGTTTCAGCTAGTTGTTCCTAAATCACGGTTAAAATCAAGAGGTGACAGGGCTTTTTCTGTCACAGCCCCTCATTTGTGGAATGGTCTGCCTTTACATGTTAGGTCATGCTCTTCCCTTGGTGCTTTTAAGTCTCATTTAAAAAATCACCTTTTGTCTCTTGCTTTTTGATTGCTATTAATTATTTTTAATCTGTTATATATATATGTTATTAAATGTGCTCTATAAATAAAGCAAGCAAACTAACAAACAAACAAAGCATGATGATTTGCATTTAAAGTAACATGCATGAAAACAGTGTGCAGACATTTAGCACAAAAATTATTTGTCAAGCGTTTTTTTTATAGGTGCTTGTGTGTTTTTGACCTATGAAGCTCTTTAAAGTCGTTTAAAGATTATAAATTATTCTTCACATTGTGGAAAAAATCTTCTAAGAATCGTTCATTTTGGGGAATTCTGAATGTTTTTTCATTGGCTGTGGTTTTGGGTCATGGTTTTGGGGGCCCACTGCTGTGCATAATTTGCATGTCTCTCTTATCTGACACACTCAGTTCAACTCATAAAATTCTCTCCAAAAGAGTTGTTCTAAATCAAGTCTTTAAAATAAGAGTAATCTCTGTTCTATGGCATCATTGTAAAAAGCAATGTTTTTAAGAACCAATTGTTAGTCAAGAGGCTGCCATGACAAGATAGTATAGCCCTGTTGCAAGCAGCAGGAACAAGTATACTACATAGAAATGTCTTGTTGGCATGTTATTTGAATAGACTTTGCTTTCTGTTGAGCATGTGCAGTTCAAGCATAGATAAGTACAGTATGTGGACATGAGCGGAATATCCATAGAGCAGAATAGGGAGCTATTTAGATTTTTAATAGTGGCATGTGTGTACGCTTGCACTTTGGTCAATGCAGCAAGCACCTTTTCAAATTTCTATAACGCAGCTCTTTCTGCATCTGCTGTGAAAGCTTGAGTAAACGTTACTATTTTTCATATTGTCAGAAAAGTGGCTAATTTGTACAAATTCATACAATTTCATTTATATGAACATGTACGATTTTTTAAAATGAGGCGTGCACCAATCACCACCCCTAAACCTACCACTTTTTGGGAGTGAGCAAATTGGGTCAGATTTTATTTTGATGGCCCGTTTGTTGAATTTAATTTACATTGCATCTGCATGACAACTAATTCTCATTAGATTATAAGTAGACTGTTTGGTTGGGCTTAGGCTTAGGGTTAGTGTCAGTTGACATGTACTTGCTAAGTTTCTTATAGTCAGTTAAATGTCTGTTGAAGGAGCAGTATCAACAGATATTAAGCAGACAGTCTACTACTCAAATGGACCATCAAAATAAAGTGTTACCACAAATTGTACTAACACGTATGAATGTCACTGTAGAATTTAATACGAACTAGCCCCTAAATCAAAAAGTTATGAATTGTTGTGAGATTGCATTGCTTCACACCATGCGCCGGGCAGTGTGGTGCAGCATAGCCTTTTTTGGCTCATATTTAAAAAATGCCATTTTCTTCCGATAATTTAGGTGGTGGAAAATTTGGTGCATCTCTAAATATTAACACCAATAAAAGCAAGTTTTAACTCATTTTGCACCTGGTATCCTGTGATAGTTTCTCTAAGAATGAGACACCAGGAATACCAGTAGTTGTTAGGGGCAGTTGTGGCTTAATGATTAGTGAGTTGGATTTTTAACCCAAAGCTTGCTGGTTTGATTCCTCGTCCTGGCAGGAATTGAAGATGGTGAAGTGAACGAACTGCACTCTCTCCATCTTCGATATCCAGCTGAGGTGCCCTTGAGCAAGGGCACCCTCAATTGCTCCCAAGGCGCTAGAGGAAATAGCTGCCCACTGCAAGGGCGTGTGTGATCTCACTGCTCACTCAATATGTGTGAGTGTGCACTTAGATGGGTTAAAAGCAGAGATCTGATTGTGTAAGTAAAACCATACTCGACAAGGCTCACTTTTTCATCATTGTATCAAGTTGGGACACACTCATTTCTGTAACATAACATATTGCCCTTTGTGTTTAGATAAAATGCTTGTCGCCAATATTTCCATCAGTCATACTCTGTTATCTTGTCTGCCCTTTGTCAGAGGTTGACGTGGGGCTTAGCCTCCTTCACCAGTCAAACAGAATGATTATTAACAGGTGAAGAGCGGGCATTTTTCGAGACATTATTTATTTACTATGATTACTATAGCCAGTTTGGAACATTAAGTACAAAAAAACCTTTCTTTTAAACCCTACAGCTCTGATGACAGCATGAAATGATGCAAGCTAATGGTTAGCATAACTCAATATGTAGCCAATAGCCAACATTTAACCAAAAATGTATGTGTGCTGCCATCTTTTGCAAAACAGTAATTTTTAGCTAAAAAACATGAAATGTCAAATAAAGCCACTGGAAGGCTGTAGTGGATTGCTCTGTTGACATTTCCATAAGCGAACCTTTTTTCCTTTTAGATTTATGTTATGACATTATAAAACCAGTATTATGATGATAGAAGAACAGTTCCTGTCAGAATTGATCAGTTTTTGTATCAAAAACAATGTTTATGGTGATATGTAGATATTTTGTTTTTGTTTTTTGCTAATAATATAATTTTGCCACCTTTTGAAAGGTGCTTGCACTATTATATAATTATATTACCATTAAATAATAAATTGCATAAAATAGTATATTTTGATATCTGCTTAGACTATTCTGGGTCACCATAAAAAAGAGGGGACAATAATGAATTATTTTTATTTACTCATTTATTTTTGTCCCATTGTCTTTTATTAGCTTTAAAAAAAATAAAAGAAGGAGAAATCCTTTGAAATGTCTTGTCACAAGTGTTTGTTTCAGCAGTAAATATGACAAATCAGGATACAAAATCAACTTCTTGGTCTAAGGACATCTTTTGGACATGGGATTGATTAGCAAAAGTTAAAAATTTTGCCAGTTTGCTCTTAAATGAGTTCACATTGGGATGCATCTTTTGCAAACCTCTGATTTTAGACAGATTACAAAAGAGTGTGGTCAAAATAAATTCTGACAATCTCTCATTCTAAACTGAATCTGGATGGTTTTATTACTTTAAGGCACGCTTCTTCCTCCAGAGTAAGTGGCTCTTTGAGTTCAGACCGAGGCTGCGCATTAAACCATATGGTGTTTGCAACTCCACCTACACAGTAATAGTGTGGAGTAGCTACTTATTATGTTCAGTCTGGGGTCTGCTGCCTTGAATTTGCTAATGACTTTTCCAGACTGTTTCTGAATGTTATGGTACTATATCTTTCTAGAAGTAGAGGGAGAGATTCAATCTTTCAGCATGGAGTCATATAAGGTGATTGGTCTCTAAACTGAAACAAAAACACTTTATTTCTATCTCTAATCAAAACTGAGTTATATGGAGTCACAGACCTACCCACATGCTCGTAGTTTAAGCTCAGGGTCTACATTGCCTTCTCTACTCACTGAACTGCTTTAAGTGATTATCATAAAGTTCAGATACACTGTAAAAAGCGACCAGTTGGCTTTACTTAAAAAAGCAAGTAAACCTGTTACCCTAAAATTATTATGTAAATAAACTATGTACATACTTATTAAAATTAATTCAACCTAATAGTTCCAGAGCAGATTTACATTGATAAAAAAAAGAATTAAAGCCATAACAATATTTTAGATTGTGGAGCATATTCAGCATATCAGGCAGTAGTGTAGTTGCAGAATAGATTTAGTTCAAAACTCCATCAATTGATGAATATGGAGGGAGAAAGTGGAGAATGTATATACTTTGAAACAACATTGCTGGGCCTGTTAACAATGAGCGTCCATTGTTGGTGTAGTTTATTGTAGTTATTCACAAAGGTCCCGTGAAAATAAAATAGTTTTTTTAGATGTTAGTGTCAGTCTGTAATGTAAAGAGGACGCTGACAAAGGAGTGTGGATCCAATTGCAGGTTTATTGGGAGAATGGTCAGTGTAATAAAGTTCACGGCCACCTGGCCGCCGGGAAGAAGGAGGCGGAGAACCGACAGACTTTTAAATAAATATTTATTAATAAAAGAGACGGCAGCTCCTCACGGAGACTGCCGTCTAAATCAAAACAAACGGACGGCAGCTCCTCATGGAGACTGCCGTCAAACTGAAAGCAAAAGTAAAACAATACGTCCGGGCCCGGTCCTCTCTCTCTCCTCTGCCATCGTTCCTCCTCTTATAGTCCAGAGCTCCTTCCGTGGGATTGAAGGCAGGTGCACGCCACAGGTGTATCTCATCTGTGGCGGGCCTCGTTTCGCTCCCACGGCTCTCGGCCACGCCCCCTCGCCACAGTCAGGCAGGCAACGGTCAACACAGGAGCAAACAGGTGTATACAGGCAATCTAGAGTCGTGGTCATTAAACAGGCAAATTGTCAAAAGGCAGGCAGGCAGGGGTCAACACAGGAGCAAACAGATGAATACAGGCAATCCAGAGTCGTCGTCATTAAACAGGCGAATGGTCCAAAGGCAGGAAGCAGACAGGAATAAACAATAAAACAAACAAAACAAAGCGTGGGTCAAAACAGCAAGGCAAGTACAATGCGTCGTAAAGTTCACAATACAGTTAAACAAGACTCAGCACTGATGCGTGTGTGTGCGGTTTTTAAAGTCCATGTAATCAGTTTTTGACCGTCCTCCGGCTGTTATTGTGTGTGTGTGCAATCAGTGGAATCTGGAACAGGTGCGTGTGAGCAGTGCATGACTGGATCTGTACTTCATATAATGACAGATTTATAGTTTTATGGCAATTTGCGTGTTTACCAGCTATCTGCATGGATTAGGTCGCTGGTGATTGTGATACAGTCTGTTAGTTTTAAGGATATCTATTAGCTAGTTTGCTCCAAAGCAGTAACAAAATTTGTGTTTAGAAAATATAAAACAGATAAAAAACATCTAAAGCTTGTACTTTGTCATTTCTACCTAAATGGATTCTTGATTTATTTCACATAACTTCATATGCTTCAAATGCTCTTTAGTATCTGACATGCCCCGCCCTCTTCAGGATGCTTCTCATTGGCTGTTTCTCAATTCCAAGAATGCAGAGAACGGACTTGCGTTCTTGTGAAGACCGGTCTTGCCAGGTCACCTCGAAAGAACAAACGGAGACTGCGAGAACAGAGAACGTGTCCTGTGAGGAAAGAGATGCTGCGTTCTTCCTGATGGTCACATGACCTTCACACGTTTTTAACCGAAAATGATTTAAACATTACAGCATTCAAACAGCGATTTATTGTTTTTCCCTATTTCACAATATATACTATGCATATAGACTTTACAAATATACATTGCACAACACAAATAAAACAGATTTTAATATGAATTTCAACAAATAAACAACCTTAATGTTTTAACACCCTTAAAGATTTTCATGGTAATGTTTACTCTCCCTGTTTCATTTCGGGAAACTCCTGAGATAAATAAGCTATATCTCTGAACTTTAATAATACATCTATATAAAATGTTGCACTTCCCTTCTCCAGCCACAATGACTTCTAGAGTGGGTTCTGTGCTCAAGTCTGCATCGGTGCATCCTCTGTTCTTGAGTTTTGGAACTGAACTTTGGCTGTTGATGATGACGTTACACGAGAACACGAGGATGCAAGAACGCATATTGAGAAACAGTGATTGGGTTTTCATTTGCAATCTCAATCACTCTCACTGGCAGAGCTGCGAAAACCCACCCCTCAAAAAAAAAACGGTATTGGTTGTTTTTTTTTAAATGGGAGGAGCTACTCTTTGTTCCACCCTCTCTTAATTTTTTTTTTGTTGAGATTGCCTCAAACATTGAATGAAAAATGCACATTTCAAAGCAATTTACAGGTCCTGTAATGATTTGATTTGTTCAGTTTTGTTTTTGGAAGTTTGTAGAAACCTCGTGTTCGCCTGGGTTTCCCTTGGGTGCTCCGGTTTCCCCCACAGTCCAAAGACATGTGGTACAAGTGACATCGGTATGCTAAAATTGACCGTAGTGTGTGTGTGAATGAGTGTGGATGTTTCCTAGTGATGGGTTGCAGCTGGAAGGGCATCTACTGCATAAAAAATATGCTGGATAAGTTGGCGGCGACCCCAGATTAATAAAGGGACTAAGCCAAAAAGAAAACAAATGAAGGTATATTTAAAAGTGCTTTTATACGTTTTGATTTTTGTTTTGCTTTTTTTGACACTTATAATGTCCTCTTTGATCTGAGGAGTCTAAAATGCCTCAGCCCTTAGTGTGAGAGTGGCAAGAGGTGGACACCAAATCAAAAGGAGAGGGTACTGGCTTTGGGGGCCCTAAGCTGGAAGTGCAATATTTGTTGAGATCCTCCAGAATGACTTCCCAGCCTTAGCAGCTGCCCGTGTGTGAATGGCTCTTTGTTCCTGCAGCTGTTTGCAGAGAGAGAGAGAGAGAGAGAGAGAGAGAGAGAGAGAGAGAGAGAGAGAGAGAGAGAGAGAGAGAGAGAGAGAGAGCTCTCCTCACCTTACTGAGAGTAGAGAATGTGAAGAAAAAGGCAGAAAGATAGAAGGAAGGAAGCAGCGAAAGATCTAGAGTGGATTAGAGAGACTGATGAAGTTGTTTCTTTCATTCCTCTTCTCTTGGGGACAGCCCCCTGTGAAGCATGTGGTTGTTTTTAACCAACGATGAATGCTCTGATTGACATTTGAGGTTTTAATCCACCTGTGCCACTGTGCATCTTGGTGTAATTTCGAAACATGCCGATTCCCCACAATGCACTGGCGTGCACATGTGGTGGAGTAAGGCCCTGTTTCCTCACCTGTTGCTGCATGGGTGGCTGCTTGCTTTGAATGTGCACTGCTAAACCCATTAGCCAAATGCTTGGTTTTGCTTCAGTAAACTAGCATGACAAACCTGTGATGTTGTTAACTCAGGTTAATAAGAGTGTTAAGGTCTGTGTGTGTATCTCTGCACAAATGCATGGTATGATCATGAACGCCTCTTAAAATCTGCTACTTTCATAACAGGTAATCTTTATAGGCAGATAAAAAAAAAAAAACCCAGCAGAGTTCTGAAATGATCATGGTGCTCTGCAAGGAGTAGGATTAGAATGGATGGAGGGGACGTGTCACCACCAATGTTCACGATTATTGAAATGTCCCCAATATTTGAATCACCTCTAAAATAAAGTTATGCTCTGTCAACTCTCATTAATGTAGATGTACAGAAAGGGTTAAATCATGTTTTCTACTTTAGCCCTACTTTCCCTAAACACATATGGACAATGTGATTCCACTGCCGAGTCCACAATAATAGCAACTATGGCTGTGCAATTAATCACAATTTAGTTTTGATTTTGGCCTCCACAATGATTATGAAAAAACAGCTATCGATATAAAATGGTTATTGCATCACATGCCAAGTCTGCATTTATTCCTCCACTAAGTAAAATCATGTAAATGTACTTTTCATCACTGGCTAATTCTGAAAACGTAGCCTTTTACAGTTCTGGAGATCGCAAATTTTGTAGCCAGAAGTATGTATGGCTGCATTTCATCTTTAAAACAAATGCTATGGCAGCGGTATGACGCCGTTCCTTTTTGTGCTTACCAGCTGACTGCTTACCTCCGTATGGACGGCTCTCCCGCTATTATAGTTTGTCCAGTTAGCTCGCCATGTACGTCGGCTGACTTGAGACACAGAGAGGAGTTGACCATGATGACAGAGTCCAGCGAAGAATGGTTCCAGAAAGTGCGTTAGACAAAAACAGAAGCCAAAAAATATATAAACAAGTAAATAACAGGGTGAGAATGTGGTAAAATCTGAAAACGTGGTAAAAATTAGGGGGCTTTTCTATTCCTGGATTGCTTTTTAAAACTGTCAGTTGGGTTTAGGGAAGTGGGTGGATCAAGCTGTGCTTTTGAAAACACTATTGGTTGGGTTTAGGGAAGGAGGAGGGTGGGTCTGTCGACAGCGGCCTCTGGTGAATTTACGCAAAAACAACAGGTGCGAATGGCACTCGCCAGAGAAATTTGAGATCTGAAAAAGCATACACAGCAGCCTCTGGGAGATTTGCGAAAGCAAAAACTGCAAAAAAAAAAAAAAAAAACATAGCTCCTGGGACGTATTTGACAGCCTGCAGAAATGTATATAGCGGTATGTTTTCACAATGAGCCTGGGTTGGTACTTTTGCAGCATGAGACACCCGCTTTTAATGTTATTGTTCGATTGAATAGGCATTATCAATGGTTATCAACTGATAGATATGGGCCAGTAGGGGCCTTGAGCTCCATTTTATTCATTTATATTGGAAAGATCAGGTATTTCTTTGTGCAGTAAGTTTGCATGAATTATAATAAACTTACAAGCATATGTAAATAAAACAGAGTAAAGTTAATAGTGAAACAAACAAGGCTTTATGGTTTTCTGGAGCGTCTAATAGTATTCAGGTACAGAAATTGAACAAGCAAACATTATATAACATGACATGGTCATCATTGTATAAATTATTTAAAATAATAATTATCTTTTAATCTCTATTAAACAATCTAATCATGCATTGTGACTATTGCGGATACACACATTGTGATATAGATGCTCAAATGATATATTGTGCAGCCATATTACATACAGTAATAACATACATAATATTTTTTAGTTTATTACTATACTAAGTATGTAATTTGAAACCTGAATAAAAAATTTACCTAATAATAAACTGAATGAATTTAATATTTCTTTGAGATCTGTATTTGCTGATGTTTGGCTTCAAAATGATTAGATTTGATCCTACAGTCATCATTAATAATCGCAAAAGCCCTGAGTCTGTATCTCAGATTTGAGATGATGATCATGGAAAACTTGTCATTTTCACTTTTAAAAAAGCTAATTTTGTCATATTGGGATTAAACTAACCGAATTGAGTCTGGCGTGACATTTTAGAGGCTCTGAGCAGACGTAAATGTTTGAATGCCGCAGTGTAGATTTGTTTGAATGGTTTTTATTTGATGGCTCAATATCTGTCATTATGCAGATGGTATGTTTATTATTGCGGCGTTCTGTCAGGTAGTGGAGTGAGTGAAACTTCATGTGGATAATGCATGCTGTATTTAAGCTCTGCTGGTGTGGCATGTGTTGGCTTTAGCCCACGCTCCGGTTGAACTCCGGTTGGCTGCTTCATCTCTGGAGTTCAGTTGTGGTCGTGTTAATTACCTGTCGTCTGTTAATGCTCTTAACAGCGAACTCCAGGTGTCTAATCTGTCTGTTATTTCAACTGGAGCATTTCATTGATTCTGTTGTTTAAATCACACTATGATTTAAAGGAAACATCTATATGAAAAAAAGTCTGTGTTAAAATCTTTAATAATGGAAAAATTTTATATAATTCCATGAAGCAGTGTGATTAAATAATAACAAATATGGTGATTATGCATTTAAAATTATTGGTTTAGTCCATAAAACACAGTATATTATAAGTTTATTGCAAAAAGATATAATATGGATTTTACGTTTAAACATTTTGAGAGTTTATAGGCTTGTTCAGCTCAATTACATAATTGGTTGTTTTTCATAAAAGTGGTCAGAGCTAAAGATCTCTTTTGCTGTGCTTTGCTTGCTGAGGCTTTCTTAGTGAATTGTTCTGTACAGGATCAGTATATTGTTTCATTATAATTTTTTTTTATATCTATTTACTTATTGAAAATATTTCTGCTATTTGTTAACAGTTGTAAAAATCAGTGCCACTATGGTGATGATTTACTTTCAGAATGCCACTGTTGCAATGAGTACTCCATTGAAATGAATGGGGACAGAAGCTTTAAGGTTTAAAAATAAGAATTATACACTGAAATAACATCACTGTAAAACTGTGAACTTCACTTAATGTAATGAAGTTAATTTAACATATATATATATAGTTAAAACAAAGGCAATTTCACTTAATTTAAAAGAGTTACGATATAATTCATTATATTAAGCAGAAATCAAACTGAATGAGTTATGAGTGAATTTGTTTACATTTTTGTGTTACGCTAACTCTTGTTGTAATTCAATTTAATTTATTTGATGTAGTATATTCCATAGCAGACAACAAAATAATATTTAAAAGAGATTACAAACCAGTATACTCAAAAATAAAGGTTCTTTATATCAGTAACCAACAACAACAAAAAATATAATCATGAAGTTACTAAAGATTTGTTTCAGGCAGAATAGATTTTTTCTTTTAAGAGTCTTTGAAACCTTGCAGACCTTTTACTTTTGCAATCAGCTACAATAAATGATACATAAAAGATAAAATGAGTAGCGGTGAAAGTCGTCGTAGTTGTGTAAACTTAGAGAGCAGTGAATTATAAATGTACATACTTAAAAAAAATCAAATATTAAAAACTCTTGAGGATTTAAGATGCCGATAAGCACCATCTTGTGAAAGGGGTCTGTACATTTTTTATTTAAATACAGCTTTTTTTAATTCATTCCCACCATTCCCATTAGATTTATGGCTTTATATATAGAGAATATAAGAAATATAAAAGTACAAAAAAAGCTTAGTCTGGAGTGTCTAAGGATTTATTTCAGGAAGATTCTTTTAGGATATTTATCAGATTTGAAAGTTTGTAGACTTTTACTTTCACAAAACTGAAAGATCTGAAAAATAGAATTGGGCCACCTTAAAATGTTAATAGCATTATAATTTATCAACTCATTATTTTCATTCTCACTATTAAATATTATATATATAATATATTATGACATATATTGCTGAAAGTAACATAAAGTAGCATAAAAGTAAATCTGGAGTTAATGAGGATTTATTTCAGGCAGAATTGTTTCTTTTTTCCATCTAGATAAGTTACCTTTACAAAAAATGCTTAATGAAAGGTACAATTTGAACTAAATACTAAACTAAGTACTAAATAAAAGGAAAAACTGAATATGGACATAGTAAAATGTTAATATTAGTTTTATAATAAAAAAACAACAGCTCTTTATTCTCTTTATTAACAATTTGACATTTTAGATTCCTAATAGTAACATAAAGTAACCACAAAAGTAAGTCTGGTGTTACCCAGTATTCATTTCAATGCAGAATTGTTTCTTTGTTTAAGGAGATTTTTCATCTTTGACTTTTTCATCTTTTTTTTTTTTTTTGCTGACTTTTATTTTTACAAACAGATACTTAATACACACTTAATGAAATGTACAATCTGAAAAAAAGAACAGGGGCACCTTTAAATCTTAATAATAGCTTTATAATTGAAAAACTCCTTTTTCCCCCCATTCCCACTATTCACATTAGACCTAATTAGTAGGTTAAGGTTAACAAGCCGCCACCTTAAGTAAAACCCTGCTGTCTCTTGCCATAAGCCTGCAGGATGTGACATTAAGACCCTAATGCCCTGCTGCTTGGTGACTGACTGACATATTTCTCTCTGTCATTCTTCAGAGTGTGTGGGGAGCATCCAAGAAGACACCCTGCTGCTTCAGTTTCTGCCACGTCTGGCTTTAGGAAAGTGTTTTCTTCTAGCCATGTGGTTAACGGCACACATACACCCCTCCGCCATCCTGTTATTGACCCTCAGCAGCCTGGCCTCTGCAGGTAAGCGCTGTTATTCTTGTAACTCATCATCTCTCCTGGGATTTTGGAATAACAGGTCAGGAGTGAGTGGATGTGGCTTGACGTTGCGTGAACCGTCTATATCATGTGTTTTTTTGCTTTATGAAGATTACGGAAGATTTATGAGGGATGTTTTTTAAATGTTATAGCTCACAATGAGGGGACTTCACAAGTTGGCCATTTTTTATGTTTTAAAGATGTTTTTTGATGTGTTTTTTAAGGTGAAAGTCAACAAAAACTGAAAAATGTATACCGTTGCCATCAAACTTATTCAATTGTGACCATCGACCACAAAACTAGTCATGAGTGTCCATTTTAATAAATTGAGACCTGAGCATCATCTGTTGAATAAAATAATTGAATAGCTGAATAAATAAGCTTTGCGTTGATGTATGGTGTGTTAAGATAAGACAATATTTGGCTGAGAAAGAAATTTTTGAAGTCTGGAATCTAAAGTTTAAAAAATAAATATTGAGATGTTTTTGAAACTGTCTAAATGACAAGCAATGCACATTCCTTATGAAAATTTATGTTTTAAAATACTTACCGTTTACATATGTAGAACAACATCTTTGCTTAATATTCTAATAATTTTATCATTCAAGAAAACTGATAATTTTGATAGCCATATATATATATAT